>PVJN01018133.1:0-27320 GCA_004026805.1 Lasiurus borealis
TGTTCATCAGTTTATAATGTTCTTTATTATCCACAAATGAGTGAGATCATGTGGTGTTTCTCCTTCACTGGCTGGCTTATTTCACTAAGCATAAGGCTCTCCAGTTCCATCCAGGTTGCTGCAAATGGTAAGAATTCCTTCTTTTTAATGGCAGCATAGAATTCCATTGTGTAGATGTACCATAGTTTTCTAATCCACTCATCTGCTGACAGGCACCTAGGCTGTTTCCAAATTGTAGCTATTGTAAATTGTGCTGCTATGAACATAGGGGTGGTGCATAAATCCTTTCTGATTGGTGTTTCTAATTTCTTAGGATAAATTTCTAAGAGTGGAATTGCTGGGTCAAATGGGAGATCCATTTTTAGCTTTTTGAGGAAACTCCATACTGTTCTCCATAGTGGCTGCACCAGTGATGTGAACCTTTTAAAAAAAGTTTTTGAAATCAAGAGACAGAGATGCCTGAAGGCTGGTTGAGGTGGTGAGGCCTGAGGTAGGAGCTTTCCAAAATGTATTTGTTCAAGAAAAAAATTCAGAAACCAAGATGGCGGCATAGGTAAATACCTAATCTGCTGCCTCGCACAATTTCAAAACTACAACTAAAAGAAGAACGGACATCATTCAGAACCACAGGAAAGCTGGCTGAGTGGAATTCTACAACTAGAAAAAAAGAGAAAAGCACACTGAGACTCAGAGGAGCTGCAAGAGGCAAAGGTATGCGCGCGGAGAGGACTGGCAACTGAGTGCACGGCTGTCTTTCTCAAGAAGGAGGGAGACAAAAGCTCCCAACTGTACTGAACTCCAGTTCCAAGCAAGACTCTGGGGACCTAGACTTATACAGGGTGAAACTGAACTGTCAGGAAAGAGAAAAGCATACTGAGACTCAGAGGAACTGCATAAGGCAGAGGTACCGAGGCGTGCACACAGAGAGGGTGGGCAACTGAGTGTGCAGCTGGTTTTCTCAAGTGGGAGGGAAACAAAAGCTCCTGACTGCACTGAACTCCAGTTCAGGGTGAGACAATGGGGACCCATACTTATTCGGGGAGAAACTGGACTGTCTGGCAGCAGATAGAACTCTAGGGAGGCTTTCTCTGAGAGGTGCTTGTAGCATTTACCATGGGACACTGAGACACAGGGGCCTAATAAGGCAGGGCTGATAGGAAACCAATGCTGTATGCTCCACCCCGTGATTCCGACCCATCCAAGCTGAGCATAGAGGCCTTTGCAAGTCTTGTCTCCTAAGGGTGTCTCCAGCACAGAAGTTCTCCCAGCATAGACACAGCTGATCCACCCAGCCAACTGGCCTGGAGGTCAATTCATCCCAGTGATACCAACAACAGTCAAGGCTTAACTACAATAAGACTGTGCACACAGCCCAAAAAGGGGTGCACCAAGAGTGTCTACCTCAGGTACCTGGGGAGGCTGAGCCAATGGGCCCTATAGGACACATATCACACAAAGCCATTCTCTCAACTCAGAGAAGAAGCCAAAATGCAGAGACAAAGAAACAGATCACAAATAAAAGAAATGGAGGAAAGCAAACAACTGGATATATAGTTCAAAACCAGGAGAAACCAAGATGGTGGCATAGATGAACACATAAACTGCTGCCTCGTACAACAATTTCAAATTACAACTAAAACACAGAACAGACACCATCCAGAACCACAGGAAAGCTGGCTGAGTAAAAATTCTACAACTAGAAATAAAGAGAGGGACTCACAAAGACTTACAGGAACTGTAAAAAACTGAGGTATGGAGACATGCTTGTGGAGAGGATGGGTGGAGGAGGATCTGGCTGGCTTCCTCTAGCAGGAGGGAGATGGAAAATCCTGACTTCACTGAACCCACTTCTGACTGCACTGAACCCCAGTTCCAGGCAAGACTCATACAGAGACTGTTGTGAAAATAAAGGAGTGCAGGGAAACTTAGGAGAGCCGTGAAAGACAGAGGTCTGGGAGCACGTGAGAGTGTGCACACAGAGCATTGACTGCTGATTGTGCAGCTGGCTTTCTCTAGTGGAAGAAAAACAGAATCTCTCAACAGCACTGAAATCCAGGTCCAACTACATGAATCCCAGTTTAGGGGGGGACCCAGACTCATATGGGTCCCTAGAGCACATGGAAACTCAGGAAACCTGTAAAGGCAGAGATCTGGAGGCAAGCACGCATGCACACAGAGAAGGCTGCAGAGATTACCCAGAGGCACTGAGACCCAGGGATTGCCATGTAGGGCAGAACTGACAGGAAGCCAAGGCTGTCTTGCTCAGCCCTGAGGCTCCACCACATCCAAGCCCAGCACAGAGACTGTTGCAATCTTTCAAGTCTTAAGGCTGAGTCCAGCACAGAAGTTCTCTGGACCCAGACACAGCTGATACTCACAGCCAATTGGCTTGGAGGTCAATTCCCCCCAGTGATACCAACAACAAACAACAATTAACTACAACAAGACTGTACACATAGTTTATAAAACGGTGTACCAAGAGTGTCCACCTCAGGTAACTGGGGATGCAGAGCTACTGGACCACATAGGACACCTAGCACACAAATCTACTTTACCAACTCAGGGAAGAAGCGAAATATGCAGAGATTAAAAAACAGATCACAAACAAAAAAAATGGGGGAAAACAAATGACTGGATATAGAGTTCAAAACCATGGTTATAAGGTTTTAAGAATTTCCTGGAAAAAAAATGAATAAATTTAGCAAGACCCAAGAGTTGATGAAAAAGGACCAACTAGAGATGAAAAAGGCCCAAATACAAATTAAACATACACTGACTGAAATAAAAAAATATTATACAGAAACCTCAACGCAGACTAGAGGAATGCAAGAATCAAGTCAAAGATTTGAAATACAAAGAAGCAAAAAGAAAAAAGAATCCAAAAATGTGAAGATAGTGTAAGGAGCCTCTGGGACAACTTCAAGTGTAGCAACATCAGAATTATGGGGGTTCCAGAAGAAGAGAGCAAGATACTGAAAACCTATTTGAAGAAATAATGACTGGGTGTGGGGTTGGGGGGAGAATGGCGGTGGAATAGATGGATGCATCTGGAGCTTTGTCGCTGGGCAGAGGGAGAGAGAGCAGCTGAGTCGCACGGGGAGTGTTTGTGGGCAAGTTAAGAGTCAGTTATCCTCCAGGAGAAGGCGGGGAACTGCTGGATGGGGCTCTCCTGGCCAGGCAGCCCCACTGCCACGGGTTTTTGTCGGCCAGAGCCACCAGCATGAACGTGGAGACCGTGCCATCTTGCACAGGGAGGTGGATGTCTGCAGCTGGCTGAAACACCCACTGAACAGCCGGAGACCCAGAACAACGCTCTCCAATGGGCACAGACACGCGGGCGGCAGATTCAGAGATCCACACGGCACACAGAAAGGTCAGATTTCGCCTGGGATAAGGGGAAGTCTCCTGCCCCACAGAACAGAGACGTGCACACTGTGGGAGCGGGGCTGCGGGAAAGCTGCCTCTGGAGAGGTCCTTGGAGGTGGGCAGGGTGTGATTCCTAAGTGTGGAGGCAAACTCTCCGAGCTGTTGACAGAGGGAAGCTCTGGAAAACGACTCGTTTTTTAATCTGAGGCAGAGGGACACCCTCGGAGTTATTACAGTGTCCTGGCTGCAAAATCCCCACAAACCGGCTTTGAGAACCACAGAGTAGCAGGATCTGAGCACAGGCTAGAGAGGTCCTATGCTTTGTCTCAGAGATCAATTCTGAAACACTGCCACTCAGTGGATGATGCACAACCACAAAACTCTTGCATAACCACAAAAGAGTAAAGAGATTAAAACGTCAACAGTGCAACACAGAGAACCGCAATACCTTCCCTACTGGGAAAGAGGAGTGCCAAGCAGAATAATAGTGGAAGTGAATAGACTACTCTTTTCTTTTTTTAAAAAAATTATTTTTACATATTTTAATTAAAAGACTATTTTTTTTTCTTTCTGCCTCAATTGATTTTACCTTTTGATTATTACATTTTTGTTTTCAACTAGTACTATTAATTACTACTAGTATTTGACCTTTTTGAACATTCTATTTTCATCTTTCCTTTAGCATAATTTTACTCAAACTCAACTCTACCTTTATGCCAACACTTTCCTCCTAACTTTCCCCATTTTGTTGTCTTGTTTCTCTTTCCCTTTTCCAACTTTAGTTTCCCCCTATTCTTTCTCTTTTCCTGGTTAAAATTTCACCCCACTTATATATCTAATTTCAAATCCCTTACTACAAGTCCATACAAACCTCTCTCCTATTGTCTTCACTAGCAAAAAAGTTGTCTTTTCTCTATATCCTTTTGCTACTATTTGCCTGAACAGTGGTTATATCAATTTTTTGAAATTTTTTGTGAGATTGTTTTAGCGTATTCTACTTGTTTTATTTTGCTTTTTGCTTGTTTTGTTTTTTACCTCTCTTTTCCCTCACCTCCCTCAATACCAGTTGTTATCTGCAGTTTGTATTAATCTCTAGGTACTGGTTGCTGGCCTTTATTGGGAGTAGTGACTATTCTATTGGAGTTTTCTCCTGACATCTATATTTTGTTCCCCTTTTCTCTCTTATCCACTTTCTTTTCTCTCTGACTTTGTTTCTCTTTCTCTTTTCTTTTTCTTCTTCTCCTTTTTTTAAATTTTCTTTTATTTTATTTTTAGTTCATTTATTTATTTATTTTGTTCCCCCTCTCCCAATTTGATTTTGGCACTTCTTTCCTTTCTTTTTCCCTCAATTTCCTCTTCCTCTTTCTCTATTTACCCCTAATTTTTCTTTCATTGGTGGTCACCTTATTGGTGATTATTAACAACATGAATACATTTCTGTTCAGTGCCTTGTGTGCTGTACCGGGTTATCTTGTGCCTTTGAATCAATGTAGGAGAGAGAACTACATAACCAGACACCCGGAGAAGAAAAACCATGGGCAGAAGAAGAAACAGCCTGCATACAATAGATAGGCAGGTATCACCAGAAAAGGAAGTAAATGAAATAGAAGCAGAAATAAGCCTGCCAGAGAAAGAGTTCAGAGAAATGATCATAAGGTGGATGAAAAGAATGGAAGACAAGTTCGACATTGTGAGTAAGACCCAAGAGGAAATGAAGAAGACCCAAGAGGAAATGAAGAAGAAGCAAGATGAAATGCAGAAGCAGCAAGAAGAAATGCAAAAGAAGCAGGAAGAAATGCGGAAGAACCTAAAAGAAATGCAGAATAATCAAGAAGAAATGAAAAATGACATTACTGCTATAAAGAACTCAATAGAAAGCATCAAAAGTAGACTAGAAGAGCAGAGGACCGCATCAGTGAGCTAGAAGATACGGTAGGAAAAAATACCCAAGTACAACAGCTTCTAGAAAAAAAAGTTAAAAAGCAAGAGGAGAACCTAAGGGAACTTTGGGATAACATGAAACAAAACAATATCCGCATAATTGGGGTTCCAGAAAGAGTGGAAACTGAACAAGGATTAGAGAATGTGTTTGAAGAAATAATGACAGAAAATTTCCCCAATATAGGAAAGAAAAAACTCACCCAAATCCAAGAAGCTCACAGAGTCCCAAGCAAAATGAACCCCAAAAAACCGACACCAAGGCACATTATAATTAAATTGGCAAACACCAATGACAAAGTAAGAATCTTAAAAGCATCCAGAGAGAAACAGAAAGTTACCTACAAAGGAACCCCCATAAGACTAGCTACAGATTTCTCAACAGAAACTCATCAGGCCAGAAGGGAATGGAATGAAATATACAAAGTCATGCAAAGTAAGGGTCTGAATCCAACAATACTGTACCCTGCAAGACTCTCAATCAAAATTGAAGGTGAAATCAGAAGCTTCACAGACAAAAAAGGACTAAGGGAATATATTACCATCAAACCAGCAAAGCAAGAATTGTTAAAGAGTCTGCTATAATAAAAAAAAAAAAAAAAGAGGAATCGAAGAAGGAACTTGGGGGTAAGGACTAAAAATGGCAACAGGTAAGTACTTATCAATAATAACTTTAAATGTAAACGGATTAAATGCTCCAATCAAAAAACATAGGGTAACCGATTGGATAAGAAAACATGATCTATATATCTACTGTCTGCAAGAAACCCACCTCAGGAAAAGAGATGCACACAGATTGAGGGTGAAGGGATGGAAGATGGTATTTCAGGCAAATGGAAATGGAGAAAAAACTGGGGTTGTAATACTTATATCTGACAAATTAGATCTCAAAATGAAGGACATAACAAGAGATAAAGAAGGCCACTTCATAATACTAAAGGGAACAATCCAAAAAGAAGAAATAACTCTGGTAAACATATATGCACCCAATATAGGAGCACCTAAATACATAAAAAAACTCTTGGAGAATATTAAGGGAGAGATTGACAGCAATACAACCATAGTAGGAGACTTTAATACTCCACTATCACCATTGGACAAATCCTCTAAACAAAAAGTCAACAGAAAAATATCAATCCTAAATGACACACTAGACCAGATGGAATTCATTGACATCTTCAGAACATTTCACCCCAAAGCCACAGAATATACTTTCTTCTCCAGTGCATATGGGTCATTTTCAAAGATAGGTCATATGTTGGGTCATAAGAAAAGTCTCTTCAAATTCAAGAAGATAGAAATCATATCAAGCATTTTCTCAGACCATAGTGGTATAAAACTGGAAATCAACTATAATAAAAACAATAGAAAGAAATCAAATGCATGGAGACTAAACAGCATGCTATTAAACAATGACTGGGTAACCAGACAGATCAAGGAAGAAATGAAAAACATCATGGTAACAAATGACAATGACAACACAACAATACAAAATTTGTGGGACACAGTGAAAGCAGTCTTGAGAGGGAAGTTCATAGCCCTACAAGCCTACTGCAAAAAACAGGAAACAATGGTAATAAATTACCTAACCCTACAACTCAAAGAACTAGAACGAGAGCAAGAAGAAAAGCCCAGTGTAAGCAGAAGGAAGGAAATAGTGAAGATCAGAGTGGAGATAAACAACTTGGAGACCAAAGAAACAATTCAAAAGATCAACAAACCAAGAGCTGGTTCTTTGAAATGATAAACAAGATTGATGGACCTCTAGCCAGGCTCACAAGGAAGCAAAGAGAGAAGACCCAAATAAACAAAATCAGAAATGAAAGAGGAGAAATAACAACAGACCCTGTGGAAATACAAAGGATTGTTAAAAAATACTAGGAACAACTCTATTCCAACAAACTGGACAACCTGCAAGAAATGGACATTTTCCTAGAAAAATATAACCTTCCAAAACTCAACGAGGAGAAATCTAAACATCTCAATAGTCCAATAACTATAGAAGAAATTGAAGCAGTCATCAAAAAGCTTCTAGCAAATAAAATCCCGGGACCAGATGGCTACACAGGAGAGTTTTTACCAAACATTCAAGGAAGAATTAAAACCTATCCTACTCAGACTATTCAAAAACATTCAAGAAGAAGGAACACTTCCAAACACCTTCTATGAAGCCAGCATCACCCTAATACCAAAACCAGATAAAGACAACACAATGAAAGAGAATTATAAGCCAATATCTCTCATGAACATAGATGCCAAAATCCTCAACAAAATTCTAGCAAATCGGATCCAGCAGTACATTAAAAAGATCATACACCATAACCAAGTAGGATTCGTCTCAGGAATGCAGGGATGGTACAATATCCGCAAATCAATAAACGTGATACATCAAATAAACAAATTGAGAGATAAAAATCTCATAGTCATATCAATTGATGCAGAAAAAGCATTTGACAAAATCCAACACCCTTTCTTGATAAAAACTCTCAGTAAAGTGGGAATAGAAGGAGCATACATCAACATCATAAAAACCATATATGATAAACCCACAGCTAAAATCATACTCAATGGGCAAAAACTAAAACCATTTCCCCTAAGAACAGGAACAAGACAGGGATGCCCACTCTCACCTCTCCTGTTCGACATAGTACTGGAAGTATTAGCCATTGCAATTAGACAAGAAGAAGAAATAAAAGGCATCCAAATTGGAAAATAAGAAGTAAAGCTGTTCTTATTTGCAGATGACATGATAATGTACATAAAAAACCCAAAGGACTCCATCCCAAAACTAATTGACTTAATTAATGAATTTGGCAATGTAGCAGGATACAAAATTAATGCTAAGAAGTCTGTGGCATTTCTATACATTAATATTGAAATTACAGAAAGAGAGACTAAAAAAGCAATCCCATTTACCATCGCCCCAAAAAATTAAGATACCTAGGCATAAACCTAACTAAAGAGGTAAAAGACCTATATGTAGAAAACTACAGGACACTGAAAAAAGAGATAGAGGAAGATGTTAACAGATGGAAGAGCATACCATGCTCATGGATTGGGAGAATCAACATCATTAAAATCTCCATACTACCCAAAGCAATCTATAGATTCAATGCACTACCCATTAAAATACCAACGACATATTTCACAGACCTAGAAAGAATTATTCATAGATTCATCTGGAACAAACAAAGACCACGAATAGCTACAGCAATTCTGAGAAAGAAGAATAAAGTAGGTGGGATCTCAATACCAGATTTCAAGCTATACTACAAAGCAACTGTTCTCAAAACAGCCTGGTATTGGCACAAGAACAGACATATACACCAATGGAATAGAATAGAGAACCCAGATATCCACCCAAACCACTATGCTCAACTAATATTTGACAAAGGAGGCATGAATATTCAATGGAGCCAAGATAGCCTCTTCAATAAATGGTGTTGGGAAAATTGGACAGATATATGCAAAAAAATGAAACTGGACCACCAACTTACACCAAATACAAAAATAAACTCAAAATGGATACAGGACTTAAACATTTGAAGGGAAACCATAAAAATACTAGAGGAATTCACAGGCAGCACAATCTCAGACATATGCCAAAAGAACTTCTTCACTGATACTGCTCCAAAGGCAATGGAAGCTAAAGAGACAATAAACAAATGGGACTACATCAAAATATAAAGCTTTTGCACAGCAAAAGAAACCATCAACAAAACAACACGAAAGATCACTGTATGGGAGAACATATTTGCAAATGATATCACTGATAAAGTTTTAATCTCCAAAATCTACAGCCAACTTATACAACTTAATAAAAGGAAGACAAACGATCCAATTAAAAAATGGGCAACGGACCTAAATAGAACCTTTTCGAAAGACGACAGAAGGAAGGCCAAGAAACACATGAAAACATGTTCAAAGTTACTAATCATCCGAGAGATGCAAATCAAAACGACAATGCGATACCATCTTACACCTTTCAGAATGGCAATCATCAATAAATCAACAAACGACAAGTGTTGGCGAGGATGCGGAGAAAAAAGAACCCTTGTGCACTGTTGGTGGGAATGCAGACTGGTGCAGCCACTGTGGAGAACAGTATGGAGTATCCTCAAAAAACTAAAAATGGATCCCCCATTTGACCCTGTAATCCCACTCTTAGGAATTTATCCTAAGAAATCACAAACACCAATCAGAAAGGATTTATGCACCCCTATGTTCATACCAGCACAATTTACAATAGCTACAATATGGAAACAGCCTAGGTGCCCGTCAGCAGATGAGTGGATCAGAAAACTGGTACATCTATACTATGGAATTCTATGCTGCCATTAAAAAGAAGGAATTCTTACCATTTGCAGTAACCTGGTTGGAACTGGAGAGCCTTATGCTTAGTGAAATAAGCCAGTCAATGAAGGAGAAGCATCACATGATCTCACTCTTTTGTGGATAATAAAGAACATTATAAACTGATTTACAAAAGGATAGATACAGAGGCAGTAAAGCTTCAAACAGACTGAAATTATAGCAGAAAGATCAAAGTTAGGTGGGGTCGATAAGAGATCAATCAAAGGACTTGTATGCATGCATAGATGCATAACCAATGAACATAGACACAGTAGGGTTGGGTTATGCCTGGGAGGGAGGAGGGGCAACGGGGAGATATGTATAAAAATATTTTAAAAATTAAAAAGAACAAAAACAAACAAACAAACAAACAAAAAGAAATAATTACTGAAAACTTCCAAAACATCTGGTGAAAGAAATAGACTTACAAGTCTAGCAAGCACACAGAAACCCAAACAAAACGAATCCAAAGAGGACCACACCAAGATACATCATAATTAAAATGCTAAGAGCAAAAGACAAAGAGAGAATATTAAAAGCAGCAAGAGAAAAACAGTTAATTATCTACAAGAAAGAACCCATACGGCTGTCACCTGATTTCTCAACAGAAACTATGCAGGCAAGATGGGAGTGGGAAGAAAATTCAAAATGATGAATAGCAAGAACCTACAACCAAGATTACCGAGGAAATCTATCATTCAGAATTGAAGGTCAGATAAAGAGCTCACAGATAAGAAAAAGCTAAAGGAGTTCATCAACTCCAAACCAGTATTATATGAAATGCTGAAAGGTATTCTTTAAGAAGAGGAAGAAGAAGAAAACAGTAAAGGTAAAAACTATGAACAACAAATACATATCTATCAACAAGTGAATCTAAAAATCAAGTGAATTAAAAATCTGATGAACAGAATAAACTGGTGAGTATAATAGAATTATAAAGAAAGGGAGTGGACTGATAATTCTCAGGGGGAAAGAGGTGATGGGGGTGCATGGAGAAACTGGACAAAAATCATACACCTATGGATGAGGACAATCGGGGGAAGGTAAGGGCAGAGGGTCAGGTGGGAGTCAGGTAGAGGGGAGCTATGGGGGGAAAAAGGAAGAAGAATTGTAATAATCTGAACAATAAAGATTTATTTAAAAAATATTTAATACCATGGTTATAAGGTTTTTTAAGAATTTTCTAGAAAAGACCGATAAATTTAGTGAGACCCTCAAGGATATGAAAAAGGACCAACTTGCCGAAACCGGTTTGGCTCAGTGGCTAGAGTTGGTCTGCAGACTGAAAGGTCCCACGTTCGATTCCAGTCAAGGGCATGTATCTTGTTTGCGGGTACATCCCCAGTAGAGGGGTGCAGGAGGTGGCTGATCAGTGTCTCTCTCTCTCATTGATGTTTCTAACTCTTCCTCTGCCTTCCTTTCTGTGAAAAAAATCAATAAAATATATTTTAAAATTTTCAACAAAGGACCAACTAGAAATTAAGCATACACTGACTGAAATAAAAAATATACAGAGACATAACAGCAGACTAGAGGATTGCAAGAATCAAGTCTAAGATTGGAAATACAAAGAAGCAAAACAACACTCCACCAGAGAAGCAAAAAGAAAAACAAATCCAAAAATATTAAGATAGTGTAAGGAGTGTCAAGACTTGTTTGGCTCAGTGGATAGAGCTTTGGCCTGCGGACTGAAATGTCCCAGGGTCGATTTCAGTTAGGGGCATGTACCTTGGTTGTGGGCACATCCCCAGTAGGGATGTGCAGGAGGTGGCTGATTGGTGTCTCTCTCTCTCATCGATGTTTCTAACTCTCTATCCCTCTCTCTTCCTTTCTGTAAAAAATCAATAAAATATATTTTTAAAAAAAGATAGTGTAAGGAGCCTCTGGGACAACTTCAAGTGTATGAACATCAGAATTATGGGGGTGCCAAAAGAAGAGAGAGAGCAAGATACTGAAAACCTTTTTGAAGAAATAATGACAGAAAACTTCCCCCACCTGGTGAAAGAAATAGACTTACAAGTCCAGGAAGCACACAGAACCCCAAACAAAAGTAATCCAAAGAGGGTCACACCGAGACACATCATAATTAAAATGCCAAGAGCAAAAGACAAGAGCTTCACAGATAAGAAAAAGCTAAGGGAGTTCATGACCACCAAACCAGTGTTATATGAAATGCTGAAAGGTATTCTTTAAGAAAAAAAGCAGCAAGAGAAAAAATACTTAATTCCCTACAAGGGAGAACCCATAAGATTGTCAGTGGATTTCTCAATAGAAACTATGCAGGCCGAACAAGAGTGGCAAGAAATATTAAAAGTGATGACTAGCATGAACCTACAACCAAGATTACTCTACCTAGCAAAGCTATCATTCAGAATTGATGGGCAGATAAAGAGCTTCACACATAAGAAAAAACTAAAGGAGTACATCACCACCAAACCAGTATTATATGAAATGCTAAAAGGTACTCTTTAAGAAGAGGAAGAAGAAAAAGGTAAAGATAAAAATTATGAACAACAAATACATATCTATCAACAAGTGAATCTAAAAATCAAGTGAATAAAAATATCTGATGAATAGAATAAACTGGTGAATATAATAGAATCAGAGGCGTAGAAAGGGAGTGGACTGACAATTCTTGGGAAGAAAGCAATGTGGGGAGTGCGGGAAGAAATTAGACAAAAATCATACACCTATGGATGAGGACAGTGCAGGGAGGGGGGAGACAGAGGGTTGGGTGGGAACCAGGTGGAGGGGAACTATGGGAGAAAAAAGTGGAACAATTGTAATAATTTGAACAATAAAGATTTTTTAAATAAAAAAAATTAAAATAAGTTTTAGCAGTCATTTTTTTTATTGTTATAAAGAAGGCCTGCAAATCACAAAACATAGTAGCTTGTATTTATGCAAGTTGAGGTCAATTATGTGTTGTCTAAAATAGTTTTCAGTTTCACAAGTTATTTGTAAAGAGAAGAATTTGCAATTCCTACTCTCTAGTATCTTAAGACTTCCAGATCATTAAGGAAAACTTGGTTATCTACTTAATGCCCACATAGATAGACTGCAGTTGGAAAGATTTGAAGGAAATTTGCTTCTTGCAGTGCTAACCCTAATATAAAAAGCTGACTAAACAGTACAACAAGGGGCCTGACTCAGCAGGAAGAAGAGGGGATCTAGCCACTGGCCTGAGATCATACAAGGGGAGCCTGGCTCTGGAGAAGCGTGGCATTGGAGCTGACACCTGCCAGGATCCAGCCATGCTGGTGCAGTGCTCAGCCTTGGGAAATGTTGCTGAGCCTGGGAGTATGGACCTGGAGAGAACCTCCTCATGGCTCCAGCGATGAGATGCAGCATGTCCTCATTCATATGACCAAGACCATGTAATGATGGCAATGGAGACTTTGGAATTTCTCATTTTCTCTGCCGGTTTGTAGGAGTGATGCCTTTATGAGTGATAAAACCCTTTTGATTTGGAAAATCTGGGAGTTTGAATGAAGAGCGGGCTAAAGAGAAAGAAATGGATTGTAGCAAAGCCATATATTTACCTCCCTTAACATGCTTTCCTATTTTCCCTTAGTAGTAGCATTACCCAATTTTTAGCTAGGCCCACTGCCACTAGAATAAAGTTTCTATTTCCCAACACTTTTTTTGAAGTTAAGTGCATTGTGTGACTAAATCATTTAAGAGGAAGAAAAAAACTAATTTCTTAAAAAAATTCAATGGTGCTGATTATTTTATATATTTATATGCTAAATCAAAGGTCAGTATGAAGCTTCTAAGGAAATTAACTAGTCAATCCACAAAACATATAACAGAACTATAGAAACAAAATTTTCTCCAGTGTAGGATTTTCAAAAATAATAGTTGAGCAGGTAATATGTCAACTTTTATTTTCCCTTCTCTGAATGAAGAGAAAGACATAGATTCCAATCATCAATGAGATGACTTAAGCAAGAGAACAGACAGGAGTTATAAGATTACAAATGGCTCTTACCATATCCTAGATGGTTTAAGAGTCATGATCCTTTGATGGAGTTCAGAGCTATTGCATGACACAGATTAGTAAATATTTGGCCAGAGACTTCTTAAACTATTTCTTCTAAAGATAGGGCAGTAAGAAATGGTAAGACTACCCATTCTTATGTTTTTTCAATGTCTGCCAGACAGACATGATGACATAATTTGAGTGAATATGGACACTCAAAGTCAATCACTACACTGTTATGGCCATCAGCCTGGCTCCCTTACCAATCTACCTAGACTAGTTCTGACAGAGGTTTCAAAGATAATCTCAACTGTGTTCATGGAAAATAGCATTTCTGTGAAGTATCTCTGAATGGCTGACTTCTTTCTGATGGCTCACCCCCCTACACTTAGTGTTCCCATGTTCAGTAGCAACTGGGTCCACATTTTGTCAGCTAATTTTAAGTTACTTCAAGGTGTAACATGAGTAATTTCTGTCTTATTTGAAGGGAGGTATAAGGACAAACATAAACTAATATTCCAAAGTGTCCCATGTAAATTAGGTGGCCAAAAATCTCTTTGTTTTCTGTGACTCTTAAAAGTAATTTAAAATGGAGCTAGGGGGTTGTGAAGAAAGCTAGAGATCAAAGAGACAGGATTTTATGGAGAAGGTCCTTGGAGAGCCATGACATTTCCCCCTTTTATTTTCATTGGTAGAGAGGTGTGCTTCCTCCCTTCTCAACCCATTGAAAAAGTCTTTGAGGGGGTTACTTGAGTAGCTTGATCTGGGTCCTCTGGGAGTTAGTGGACTAGTGTCTGATCTCTGAGGATGGCTGTTCGAGTTTTGCACTCACAGCTCCAGAGGGTGCCAGTCACATTGACAACCATGTTTACAATATGCACAGCTATATTGGGAAACTCAAGTGTCTGACTCTCCAAGAGGCAAGCTACTGTGGCCAGAGCTGCACTTGTGCAATAGCACGGCGGTGGTGGGAGGTGGAGGGGCAAATTGTGCTTCCACTAATCATGGACAGGGAGTTGAGAGTTTCTGGTTGGTTGTGTGGGTGTGTGAGGGGGAGCTGGCCAGTAGGCTTCTTAAGAAGGATCCCACCCTTCCATAAAAGATCCTTCCAGAGGGTTGCTCACACTAGAAGCCTAAGGATTGAGCCATGGCAGTGAAACTGGACAGGCAAAGGAGTTATCTCCCTTGTCCAATTCAGCTTAAAGTAGGGACTCTCCATGGCAAAAAGTCTCTCCCAAGATATTCAAACCTGAGTATCCACCAAGTGCAACGATCAACAACACCAGATCACAGAGGAACCATCCATGCAAGACTGTGTCCTTTGTCCTAACCCATTTGCCCAGGCCCAACCCTAGATGGGTTGGAAAGACAGCTAGTGAGGAAAGGTATTGGAAGAGGAAAGATGTCAACCTGCTTTAATGGCCCCTGTGCCTCTGCCTCCCAAGACCCCACTGCATACCACTTAGCTTAAAGCAGGTCTCAGTTCAGGGAAAGGAAAATATTTGGAGTTTGTTTATTATACTACACTGAACATTTTGATTACTAAAAGAAGACTTCCTTAAGACCAAGGTGACCTCAGGACATTTAACACGGAAGAGGGACTAGGAGAACTGTGTGAGATTTCACATAGGGACAGGGAATGAATCAGCCCATTCAATGGGTGGGGCATAAAGGAGGAGAGGTTGTAAAGAAGACAATGACCTTTCTCTTTGTACCTGTTGAGAGCCACGCCTTCAGCAAAGAGACCATATGTGAAATCTATAATAGAAATACCAAGCCATGCCTGATAACTTTTATTTTGACTTAAAACAGAAATGTACACTCATGCCCAATCTTTTGGTGGAGAGCCAAGGCCTTCTGTGTGAGCACAGATGAATAAATCTTTCTTAAACTCACCTACAAAACATCAACTGTGAGTTCCAATTTTGGTTTCTTTACATTGGAGTAAAAATTTTAAGAAACTTGCAAAGTAACCTGAATATAGTAATAAGTGTATGTGATTTCTTTGTTCCTTGAGTTTCCCAGTATAGCTGTGCAGATTGTAAACATGGTTGTCAATGTGACTGGCACCCTCTGTCATGGCTCTCCAAGGACCTTCTCCATAAAATGTTTGAAAAAGACAACTGTCTCACCCACATTCATTTTTAGAAACTTGCATTTATAGTGTCTTTTAAACAGCATTTCATAGAAATAATATTCTTTTTGTGCTCACATTTTATTGTTTTATATAATATTTAATGAAATTATGTGATTCAATAATAAGTACAAGTACGACTGGCATAAACAGATTTGGGAACATACCCAGCTGCCTCTGGACAAACACACAGTTGAACTCATGGGAGCAGAAGCCCATGGGTGTCCTTGAGAGTAGCCACTATCGTGAGCCTTTAAGTATCCGGAGCATTGAGAGTTATCTCTCAGAGGGAATGGAGAGCACAGGATTATGCAGTGGAGGTCAATTGAGTGAGCCTCTACTTCTGAGGTGCAAAGGTTGAAGTAGCCAGCATAAAAAAGCTACCATATACTAAGAAACTATGATGTGCCAGACACTGGACACTTCATACACATAAGCTCAGTTATCTTTCACAGATATCCTCTTTCCCTGCCCCCATTTCACAGTTGAGCAAAGTTGAGTGTACTCTAGGCCCATAAGTGAAACAGTCTGTACTTTTCAGCCTCTAATATGCAAATGAATCACCAGGGGGATATGATGTAAAATGCATATTTCGATGGACTAGGTCTGGGTGGGACCAGAAATTCTGCATTTGTAATAAGCTCTCAGATGCTATTGATGCTGCTGTTCTGCAGACCCCTGAGATTCTGACTTACATGTTCTGAGATGGAGCCCAGGCATCGCCCCTTCCTAAAAGCTCCCAGGGATCTTTGATAAACAGAGGCGAGGTGGAGGGTAGCTTGGACACCAGTGAGGGCAGGAAAGTTAAGAAGTGGGCTGATTCAGAGATATTGAGTTTTGAATACTTAAGCTAAAACAAATGTTTGAAAAAGACAAGAGTAAAACAATATAAACATTTATAAAATAAAAGGTAAAAATCTTTCATTCTTCACATTTTATGAAAAATTTTTAAAAAAATCAAATCACACAAAAAAAATTATCAAATCAAGCTGTCCTTGTGATAGGGGCAGAAGTAGAATGTTGGGGAATCAGCTAGAATTGTAAGATATTAATCCTGCTCTGTTAACCATGATTGTTTTGTTCTGATTAAAGAAGACACATTCTAACCTGGCTGGCAGTTAGTTACTCAGTGGACCTGGGAGTTCACCTGGAAATGCAGCCCATCCTCCCCATTTGGAGCTGCTTATTATCATGGAAAGGTTAACAAATTTGTTGCAGAAACCAGAGCCACTAGCCCTTTGAAGACCCCAGCTCTTGCATATCACTAAGCCCTTTGAAGATACCCAGCCCTTTTGCATATCTGCAGGCCTTTGCAAATCTCCAGCCTGCTTACCTGTTAAATGCCCATATGGCAAACCCTTTTACATGGGGTTATTTCACCAAGTAATCTTTGTCCTATCTAATATAAGCAGCTGGCTTATAGTGGAGTGCAGAGAAGATTTTTGTGGATGACCTGCTGCTCTCCCATATTGCTGGCAGTATTGCAATAAACACTTATGGTTCAACCCTGTCTCTGCTTGATTGGCTCAAGTAGTGACAGGTAACACAGACCTATGGATTGTCTGGTGACACTTGCACACACTTATGCAACAATTTGCTAGCTCAATGATGTATCAAGAATCTCTTTCATGGTCAGCACATATAGGTCTACTTTGTCCTTATTGACTCTGCATTGTATTTCATAGCATGGAATACCATAATTAATCTCACCAATCCCTCATAGGTGGATATTCAGTTAATTCTAATTTTTTGGTTTTACAAATAATGTTTTGTGCACCCTCCATAAGTATGCACACAAGTCATTTTGTAGAATAGAGTTCTAGATGTAGGATTGTTGGATTATTTAAATAGCTATTTTCAGACTGCCTTTCAAAAGGCTCACTAAATTAATTACATGCCTACCATCTATAATAATAAAAATCTAATATTCTAATTAGACTGGAGAGCTGAACAACCTTCCAGACATCATTCTGGACATCCTTCCTGATGAAACCACAGCAGACGGGGCGAGGCAGAAGCACTGATAAGCAATTAAGCAGGCAGGCAAGCAGTTAGGGGCAATGAGGCAGGTAGGCGAATGGTTAGAGGCAATGAGGCAGGCATGCAGAGTGGATAGGGGCAATGAGGCAGGCAGGCAGACTGGTTAGGGGTGATGGGGCTGGCAGGCAGGCGAGCAGTTTGGAGCCAGCAGTCCTGATTGCGAGAGGGATGTCCGACTGCTGGTTTAGGCAAGGATTGGGCCTAAACCAGCAGTCGGACATTCCCTAAGCAGTCCTGAATTGCAAGAGGGTGCAGGCCAGGATGAGGGTGCAGGCCACATTTCATGCACCGGGCCTCTAGTCACATATAAAAAGCTTCTTTTTCCTACCAGGGGGTTTATGAAACTACTGGGTATTGTCAATCTTTTTAATATTCACCAATCATAGATATGAAAAATGGTTCATTGATGTTGTAATTTCCATGTCATGATGACTGGCAGGAAGACTGATCTACCTATTAAACTTAAGTATATCTTCTTTCATGGATTGCCTGTCTGTATCTTTTGCCACTTTTGGTTGCTTATCTTTTTTATATTAATTTTTGTCTACTATATATGCTACAAATATTTTCATTCCAGCTTACTATTCATTTTTCAATGTGTTTAAATAGAAGTTTTCAATTTTTATAGAGTCTAGTCTATCAATATTCATTCATAATTTCTCATTTAAGAAAGATTATAAAACATATCTCTGGTTTTCCCACTTCTTGCATAGATTTGACATTCATTAATCCATCTGATCACTAGTCCATATGCGAAGTACATATTTTATTTATGACTTGAACTAAAGCTCTTATGTTGTTTCTTTTCTTTCCATACACATTCTCAGCACTATTTATTGAACAGGCATTATTATTATTCTGGGATTTGAAATGCTTCCTCTATTAGACAGTCAATTATACATACACAGGCTGGTCTCCTTTGATCACTTTGTCTTTTTTTTTTTTCTGTGACTGTTCAAAGCTCTCACAATTTCTGAAGTTTTACAGAACTTCTGGAAAGACAAGCTTCTCCTCATTATTTAGTTTTTCTTCTTTTTTATTTTTATTTTATTTTTAAAGATATATTTTATTAATTTTTTACAGAGAGACAGGGAGAGAGATAGAGTTAGAAATATCAATGAGAGAGAAACATCGATTAACTGCCTCCTGCACAATTTCTACTAGGTATGTGCCTGCAACCAAGGTACATGCCCTTGACCAGAATCGAACCTGGGACTCTTGAGTCCACAGGCCAATGCTCTACCCACTGAGCCAAACTGGTTAAGGCAATTTTTCTTCTTTTTTAAAACAACTGTCTTCTCTATTATTGTTCCCAGATGGATTTGCAATTCCCATCTCAAGTCTAAAGCAAATTCTCATGGAAATTTTTACTGTAATTTCACTTTAATGGTCCACTAATATGGGAAGAGTTGACATTTACATAGTTTTGGGAGTCTTATGAAGAAACAAGGTATTAGCTCTATTTATTGACATATATTTTATATTTTTGTCATGAAAATAGATCATATATGTACATATATTTTCCAATTCATTTAGTAGATTACCAACAATATATACTAGTAATAGCTACTGACTTAAATATACTTATCTCCTAGTTATCTAGCTTATCAGACTCATAAGGCCTAATAATTTAATTGATTGTCTATAGAGCTATAAAGTTTTGATTTGACAAATGAATTTTGAAGTTTCTCTTTTTTTTTCAACAATGAAACTGATAAGTATTCAACAGAAAAAATTTCTAAATGTAGAAAAAAATGATCCCAACAACTAAGGACTATTATCATTTTACTTGTATCTGTTTTCATTCTTTTTATATTTACACTAGAGGCCTGATGCATGAAATTGGTGCAAGGGGCTAGGCCCTCACAGCCCTGGCTTCATCTGGAAGTTCTTTCTGCTGTTCGGACTTATTAGCATATTAGCTCTTTATTATATAGCATACCTTCTTCTGCACATTATAATAAACTGAGTGTATGTTTTAAAAGAATAAATGCATTCAAAATGCCAAAACCATTTTACTGGAGGTTTGTGTGTTTGATAAGGAACCCAGTGCTTCTCACTAATGGGCAGAAATGCTAATGTAACATCTGTTCCTGAGACTATTGAGTTCAGTTCAGTCCCTTCTTTTGCTGACAGTCTGGCTAGCTGGCATTTATACCACCCGACTATAGTTCAGTGTAATGAAGTCCTCTGTCTCTCACACCACACATAGCTGCTGACTTCACTGCATACTCAGCCATTTCATTCCAGGCCTCGGCTGGAGTCGAGGTGACGTGGAGGTTGCTAGGAGTTTATAATTACATTTAAAAGGCTTACTACATCACAATCAGCATAAATGAGATTTCCAAAAACATTAAAAACAAACCAACCACTATTTCTCTTGTGTCTCCCAGTTGAGTTTGGATGAGCTGATTTGTCTTTTCTTTTGTAATGCTTTAAGTCTGATTAACTCCTTTGCTCATTTCCTTACTTAAAAGGATTGCTCTTCTGTTCCTTCAGCTGCCTACTCATTCTCCTCATCAAAGAGGATTGCCTTGGCCTGCTTACATAAAATATGAATCCCCACCCTATCCCCCTGGCCAGATATGCCCCTAACATATACAGGGCCAGATCAAGAGTGTGAATGAAGGCCCACATGTATGTCTAAGTATTTAAAAGGCCCAGCAGGGCTTCATTCATACACATGCATGTGAATGCATGGGCTCCATGTGGGCATGACCCTTTGGCCCCCAGACTTCTAACCCCTTGGGAAGAGGAATGGCTGGAGGAAAGCAAGAGCCTTATAAGGTAGGGGCCCAGGCTCTCTCTTGCCCGAGTCCAAGGATGGTACTGCCCTATTTCTCTTGTTCTGCTTAACATATTCCCATTGTATTTATTCCTCTCTGACATTTCATACTTTTCTTATTTGTTTATTTATTTATCAGTTTCTTATCAAAGTAAGCTCCATGAGAAAGGAACTATATTTTGTTCACTGCTTTATTCCCAGCACTTGGAAGTGCCTTGAACAAGATAGATGCTTAATTAGTATCTGTTGAATGAATGAATGAATGAAGTTTGAACTATTTTGTATAACATACATAACATTAGTGGAGGGGATCACAAAAAAATCATCTGTCTGAAAGGTAGGTACAGACAATATAATTGAATGTGTTAGCGGAACTATGCAGTGTATCCCCTCTATCTTTTTGCCTCTGTCATTCCTTAGTTAAATCCCCCATCTTAATGTAACACATAACTGATGAAGTTGAGAATTAAATAAAACAACATATAGGTCCAGCCTGATTGTTTTCCAATTGTTTCAATTTATTTGCTAAAAAAATCAGCTTTTATCACATAAAAGAAATGCTTTCTTTTTTTTAATTTAATAAATTTTTATTGTTCAGATTATTATATTTGTTCCTCCTTTCCCCCCCATAGTTCCCCTCCACCTGGATCCCACTCCTCCCTCTGCCCTTACCTCCCCCTGCATTATCCTCATCCATAGGTATATGATTTTTGTCCAGTCTCTCCCTGCACCTCCTCACCCCTTTCCCCCTGAGAATTGTCAGTCCACTCCCTTTCTATGCCTCTGATTCTATTATATTCACCAGTTTATTCTGTTCATCAGATATTTTATTCACTTGATTTTTAGATTCACTTATTGATACATATGTACTTGTTGTTCATAATTTTCACCTTTATCTTTTTCTTCTTCTTCCTCTTCTTAAAGAATACTACCTTTCAGCATTTCCTTTAATCCTGGTTTGGTGGTGATGAACTCCTTTAGTTTTTTCTTATTTGTGAAGCTCTTTATCTGCCCGTCAATTCTGAATGATAACTTTGCTGGGTAGAATAATCTTGGTTGTAGGTTCTTGCTATTCATCACTTTTAATATTTCTTGCCACTCCCATCTGGCCTGCATAGTTTCTGTTGAGAAAACTGCTGGCAATCTTATGGGTTCTCCCTTGTAGGGGATTAACTGTTTTTTCTCTTGCTGCTTTTAATATTCTCCCTTTGTCTTTTGCTCTTGACATTTTAATTATGATGTGTCTTGGTGTGGTCCTTTTTGGATTCCTTTTATTTGGGGTTCTGCATGCTTTCTGGACTTGTAAGTCTATTTCTTTCACCAGGCGGGGGAAGTTTTCAGTCATTATTTCTTCAAATAGGTTTTCAGTATCTTGCTCTCTCTCTTCTTCTGGCACCCCCATAATTCTGATGTTGGTACACTTGAAGTTGTCCCAGAGGCTCCTTACACTATCTTCACATAGATTCTTTTTTCCTTTTTTTTTTTTTTGCTTTTCTAGTGGAGTGTTTAATGCTTCTTTGTATTTCAAATCTTTGACTTGATTCTTGCATTCTTCTAGTCTGCTGTTATGTCTCTGTATATTTTTTATTTCAATCAGTGTATGTTTAATTTCTATTTGGTCCTTTTTCATCTCTAGCTTGTCCTCTTTCACTCCTCTTGGGTCTCGCTAAATTTATCCATTTTTTTTTCCTAGAAAATTCTTGAAAAACCTTATAACTATGGTTTTGAACTCTATATCCAGTCATTTGTTTTCCTCCATTTCTTTCATTTGTGATCTGTTCCTTTGTCTCCACACTTTTGCTATGCTGGGAGATCTTCTGTGCTGGAGTCAGCCTTATGATACAAGACTTGCAAAATTGCAGAAGCCTCTCTCTTGAGCTTGGATGTGGTGGAGTCTCAGGGCTGAGTAGACAGCCTTGGCTTCTGTTCAGCTCGACCCTATGTGGCCTCTGGGTCTCAAGTCTCTCTCAGTAATTGCTGCAGCCCTTTGCATGCATGCACACATGCCTCCAGATCTCTGTCTTTCCAGCTCCCCTGTGCTCCAGGACCCTTATGAGTCTGGGATCCCAGAGTCTCATCCAAAACTGGGGTATAGTGCAATCAGAAGTGGGAGTTCAGCGCAGTTGGGAGGCTCTGTCTCCTGCCCACTAGAGAAAGCCAGAAGCACAATCAGTAGTCCGTCCTCTCTGTGCACAGCGGTGTGCGCGCTCCCAGACCTCTGCCCTTTCGTGGCACTCCTCCCTTTTCACGACAGTCCAGTCTCCTCCCATATGAGTCTTGCCCGGAACTGGGATTCAGTGCAGTTGGGAGTCTCCGTCACCCTCCCACTAGAGGAAGCCAGCCAGGCACTCTGCTGCTTGCTCTCCATGCGTGTATCTCCAAACCTCAGTTTTTTGTAGCTCCGCTGAGTCTCCGTGAGCCCCTCTCTTTCCTTCTAGTTGTAGAATTTCCACTCAGCCAGCTTTCCTGTGGTTCTGGATGATGTCTGTTCTGTCTTTTAGTTGTAGTTTTGAAATTGTTGTGCGAGGCTGCAGTTTAGGTGTTCACCTATGCCGCCATCTTGGTTTTTCTAAAGAAATGCTTTCTTATTAACAAATATTAAATTAACATAAGTAGATTCTCATAAATACAATGTCCTATTGGTCTACGTATCTATTCTAAGTCAAATACTACGCAGTTTTCCTTTTAACAGCTTCAGAGTGTTTGGGATCACAATTGTTCCTTCACTGTTTTATTTCTGTCAAAGTTTCTCACTCTATTCTTGTGAATTTTATCTTCCATACTATGAACTTGATCCTCCACATGAACATATTAACAAATTTGGAAATTTTGTTAAAGATAATTCTCTTGCAAATGTGATTGGCATTATATTTACTTTATTGCTTAATTTGGTAATATTGATATCTTTGAATTCTGAGTCATCCAATGCCTTAATTTAAGTCTCACTTCTGTCTTTCAATAACATTTCTTAATTTTTTATACACTAATATTCATCAGCTTTAAAAAAAATTACCTTTTTTTCCATATCTGTATCTAGGTGATTGTTGCCAGTGAAATAAACATTTCTAGACACTTCCTACTATCTCTTCATCTTTCTTCCTTTCTTTCTTTTTCCTTTCTACCTGAAAGATTATCTTTTCCAAGTTCCCTTGGCCATGTGACTAAGTTCTGGCCAATGTGACAGCAGTGGAAGTTTGATGTGGAAGGTGGAGGAAGTCTCTTTCCCTTTTAGGAAAAGAACACATCTTTCATTTTATTTATTTATTTATTTATTTTCAGAGTGAGTTTTTAACTTTTTTTAAATATATTTTTATTGATTTTTCACAGAGAGGAAGGGAGAGGGATAGAAAGTTGGAAACATCGATGAGAGAGAGACATCGATCAGCCGCCTCCTGCACGCCCCCTACTGGGGATGTGCCCGTAACCAATACGTGCCCTTGACCGGAATCAAACCTGGGACCTTTTAGTCCGCAGGCCGACACACTCTCCACTGAGCCAAACCGGTTTCGGCTTATTGATTTTTTACAGAGAAGGCAGAAGGACAGAGAGCTAGAAACATCACTGAGTGAGAAACATCGATCAGTTGTCTCTTTCACACCTCCTACTGGGGATGTGCCCACAACCAAGGTACATGCCCTTGACCAGAATTGAACCTGGGACCTTTCAGTCCACAGGCTGTCGCGCTAGCCACTGAGCAAAACCGGCCTCAGCACATCTTTCATTTTAAAGAGAATGTCCTCACTGGAGATGAATGATTAACTAACTTGTTTTTTTCTTCGGAAGACTAGTTTTCTCTAGTCAGGTATTCCTGAAGAATCTCCTCTTAATTTTTCTTTCTGAGTCTGCAACATAATGTGTTTATTTGAATAGATGTCTCTTTCCTGCCCAGGTCCATAACAAAATATCGGCTTCTCATAGTGTTTTTGGGGGCTGGTGGGGAGCGAGGATGGCATATTACCTTTTCTTCAAATGAATCACATCAACTAATGCCATTGGAAAGGCAATCATTTGGTTTCCTTGGGGAGCTGTGGCTCGATGGACTTACTCTTTACCACAAATAAAAACATTGTCAATTCGGTCAATATGTTACTTGATGACAAAAATAATAAGCGCATTTGTTAAGAATGTATAGACTTTTAAATAAGTAAGTTAATCCAAACCGCTTGTCTCGGTGGATCTTGCTATTTAAGGTGCTGTCCGGGAGTCACAAATCACTGCCTGTCCATGGCAACTGTGTTAAGTAATGTGATTTTGCAACATGGCAGCTTGGACATGGTACTGCTTATGCCAGCAAGTGATATGGATCAGTTTTCCTACCGCATATAATATGGTGCCTCTGGCAGATGGGTTATAAGCACCCAGATCTACAAATATAACTTTTTAAACGTGATTTAAATGGGGTTCCATGCTTGTGGAATGTTGTCAAAGATTAGGACTACCAATCCTCACCTTAGAGAAGATAATCCAGGTTAATACTAAGTATTATGGATCTCCATAGGGCTCTAGCAAACTGTAAATGAACCTTAACTTAACCATTGGATTCAAGACTGTGGATTCTGCCTGCTTCCAACATATGCCTAATCAGCAAGAGATAAATTAATTTCTCTGAACCTGTTTTCTTATTTGCAAATTGATGACAATAATAGTATGATCCCATCAGGTTATTTATTGGAATTAAATAAGCTAATACATTGTATGTCCCAAGCAATGTGAACTGCCCCTATCCACAATGAGAGATGAAGTTTTCTAAATTAAAATAAGTCTTGGATTTACTGGGAGAAAACGTTGTTATTTAAGAATAGAGAGACATGTCTAAGTGCACACCGAAAATCCCTGCTTCAAGCAACCCAATCTTTTTGTTGCTAGCCAAAAAAGTGACAGAAGCAGAATTACTGTTTTTCCAGGCATAAGAGGAAGCAACAAGCCATGGAAGGCATGACGGTGTAAAAAAGTGGCTGATACCAACAGTACTGTCCTGGTACAGGGGCCATGGGGTTTGAGAAGGCAAATTTAAAGAAAGCAAACCTTGATTACAGTAATAATGAATGCTTATCTTGGAAGAAGTCATCTCTAAATAGCCCCAGGATCTATTATCTTCCAATGAGCACATGCCTCCAAAACCCTAAAGAGCCTTCTGGTCCAGCCAATATGACTCAGTGGTTGAGCATTGACCTATGAATGACAAGGTCATGGTTTGAATCCCGGTTAGAACATGTGTCTGGGTTGTGGGCTTAGTCCCCAGGTTGGGGCTTACAGGAGGCAGTTGATCAATTATTTTTTCTCATTACTTATATTTCTAACTCTTCTTCTCCCTTCCTCTCTGAAGTTAAAAAATACATAAAATAAAGAGTCTTCTTCTGAACAATAGTCCCTCCTTAATCCACTGGGGATATAGTCTAAGACCCCCAATAAATGCCTGAAATCATAGTACCAACCCTATTATACCATATTTTTTCCTATACATACATACTTATGATAAGTTTAACTTACAAATTAAGCACAGCAAGAGACTAACAACTATAATTACTAATAAAATAATTATAACAATATACTGTAATAAAATTGGGTGAATGTGGTCTCTATCTCTCAAAATAACTTATTGTATTATACTCACCCTTCTTGTGCTGCTGTGAGATAAACCAATCAATCCTCTTGATGTAATGAAGTAAGGTGAATACAATAGGCCTTGTGACATTGTGTTAGGCTACTATTGACCTCCTGAAGCTCTTCATGGCTTCTCTTTGGCATACCCAAATTACCAGCCTCACTATTCTTACATCTTGGGGCCATCTATACATATAAAACCCTAATATAAAAATAGACTGAACAGCAGAACAACTGAACAACCAGTTGCTACAACATGTGCTGACCACCATGAGTGAGCACAAGCATGTGCAACATGGCAGGCACTGGCAGCAGGTGTCAGAGCACAGAACATGGTGGGCATTGGCCATGGCGGGATGGTGGAGCAGGTGAACAGGGGTGCCATACCAAGGTGGGGTGCCTGTCACTGTCATTGGGGTGAGTCTCTGGTGGTTACTGAAAATTCTTTGCTCTTGTGGTCCCACCAGGTGCTTGCATCTGCTGCTGGTGCCGGCCCTGCTGGCACCTGCTGCCCACAGGTGCTGCTGCTCACACCTGCTTCCCGCATCGGGTGCCAGCCCTGATTGCTTAACGCCATCAGCAGGTATGAGTGGTGGCTTCTCCACCTCCCCCTGCTCCTGAGGGGCGATCCAGGCAGAAGCCGCCACTTGCACCTGCTGACAGCACTGGCCCCGCTTGCACCTGCCTCTGGCACCAGCCCCAATCACTCCACAACCATCAACGGGTGAAAGCAGGGCTGGCACTGTCAGAGCATGGGAGCGGTGGTGGTGGGAGTGGGGCTGCCGGCAGACAGGGGACCAGGGGCTGCAGCGAGAGGGGCCAGGCAGGGGCATAGAGGATGGGCTGAGACCTCCCCCACCCCCACCCATATGCCCCTGTGCTCACTGCAGCCTTGCAGCCCACAGTTCCTTTCAAGGTGCACTAATTTGTGCACCTGGCGCCTAGTTATTAAATAAAATAGGGTTACTTGAACAGAAGCATTGTGATACCAGGACAGTTGATCTGCTAAGTAAGAGGGCTACTATGTGACTCAGGGGTGGGTCATTCATTCTGTTGCTCAAGAACTTTCAAGGGGATGTCCATTGCCTCCAGAAAAAGTGGAAATCTCTTAGACTTTC
>PVJN01018133.1:27420-39573 GCA_004026805.1 Lasiurus borealis
TACTCCCCACAGGAACATTAACCACAATTAAACTTATCTCCTTACAGTACTCCAAACTTAGCCTTGATTTCTACACTTGGGCATATTGATTGGCATTTTTATTCATTTCATCTCCCTCACCTAAAAGCTTTCCACCATCATCACCTTTTACTTTCAAAATCTTATCCATTCCCCCCAGTCCCAGCTCAAATGCTACCTCCTTTAGAAAGTCTCCCACACTCTACCACCCCTGTATACAGTATGGGGACTCTGGATAAAGGGAGGATCCATCTCTTGGGAAGGATGGAATAATATTTCATCACACTACTCAGAATGATGTGCAATTTAAAATTGATGGATTTTTCATTACTAGAATTTTTCATTTAATATTTTAAACCATAGTTGACCTTGGGTAACTGAAGCTATGGGAAGTGAAGCCAAAAATAAGGGGAGATTACTGTATTATAGGGTCTGCCTTTTCCTTGAAGTTATTTGACATCTTTCAAATGGACATTTTGTGGAAGTTTGTGCCTAGACCCTGGAGTTTGGAAATGCCTGGCTTTGTGTCCTGACTCTGCCTTTCTCTTTGCTTTGTGACCTTAGGCAGGTTAATTAACCTCTCTGTGGCATGGGTGATACGAATTACATCCGCCTCTTCCAGCTACTGTGCAAGATGATTCAAGTAAAGCATTTCGCCACTGACTGGCACTTATTAAAATGCTAACTCTTATTATTCACACCAGTATTTTTTTATTTTCCATTACCTAGACCCCTCACCATTTTTATAGATGCTCAGCACCATCTGGGTTCTCTTTCCTCCTTACCAAACTTGGTGCTCAGGCTGTGATTTTACAGTAACATCTTTCAAAACTCTGGAATCTGCCACCATGACCCAAAGGTTAGCTACTGAAATGGTTACCGTGATAATTAAACTGAATGTCTACATGGTCAAATGGAACATTAACACTTCTACAATGATTATGTGGCCAATACTATTTGAGAGCACCAGCTTTGGAGTCAGATGGACCTGGATTCAAATCCTAACAGCTTGTTAGAAGGTACACAACATTGTCTCTCTCTGCCTCAGTTTGCTTATCTACAATATCTGCTGTGCTGGACATCTTCTATGCGCTCCATTAGATGTCACTCTACCCTTCCCTATTCTGTACTGTGGTCTCAAAGGCATCAATACACACTCTTGCCCTCTGTTTCCACATGGGGAGCACCCAGCGGTCAGTTTACCACCTGACTCCTGGGAGGTCACACATTGGTTCAGACTTCTTCAAACACAGCTCTAATGCCCGAGCACAAAAACTTGCCTGTGGAGGCAGTGTGTATGCATAGTCCTGATCTGACAGGCAAGTAAGCTTTATCTCTTCTTGTTCCTCTTTTTTTTTTTTTAATATATTTTATTGATTTTTTTACAGAGAGTAAGAGAGAGGGATAGAGAGTTAGAAACATCGATGAGAGAGAGAGACATCAATCAGCTGCCTTCTGCATGCCCCGCACTGGGAGATGTGCCCGCAAGCAAGGTACATGCCCCCGACCAGAATCGAACCTGGGACCCTTCAGTCCGCAAGCCGACGATCTATCCACTGAGCCAAACCGGTCTGGGCTTTTGGTTCCTCTTGATATGTCCTCATGCTGATGGAACCAAATTACTCACTTGCTATTTCCTGAACTTGCCCATGCAATTCTCTACCTTTGTACCACTGCTTCTGCCGTTCCCTGCCGGGGCCTGACTGTACCTGACTACATGCTACCCTTTGCTCAAAGATGGGATCAAATGCCTTTAAGGTATCCCCACCCCCCCATTCCCAAGCACAGGAAATTGTTCCCTTGCAAGAACTCCCGTATCACTGCATGCGTATCTTTCTTTCTGCATTTTATTACTTCCTGCTTGTATTATAATTGCGTGTTTATTTCCCATGTTGTTTTCTAAGTGCTATGGGGAAATGTCTGTGTTTTACTTCTCCTGTGTCCACCACCATTCCTTGCCCACAGAGCCTCAATAAACACTTCATGAATGACATGTATAGTTTTCTTTGGTGAGTGAAGACCAAACGCTGGTTGAAAGAGTGATGTAAGCTCATGTTAAGGAGGTACTTACACAACACTTTCGAACAAGCAATTCTTTGGGGTTTTCTTTAGCTATGTAAGTATTGTGTTCAGGTAGGAGGGAGGGGACGAGGAGTAAATTTATCTCTAATCTCTCTTTTAGATCATTGCTACTTATAGTTCATGACCAAACACTGTCTAACAAGGTGAGGGGTAACCCTGCTTGAATGATGATATTCCAGAACAGATGGCAGGTGCTGGGGGAGGGGAGAGTATGAAGAGAGGGTATAAATGGAAATTATCACTCTCTGCCAACTGGGAAAATAGAATACATCCTCTACCCTGGTAACTTTGCTTCCCCTCTTGACATTAGGACACACCATGATGAATTAATATTTACGACTCGATAAATTCAGCCAAGATGCATTATTGTATTAAATTGGCCCTGCGTGCCCTGGTGCTGCCATGTGCTTTGGGGGATACCAAGGACTGCGGGCAGAGTCTCTGTCTCTATTTTATTGCTCAAGCTTATTCCATCTTAACATCACTGTCCGCAGCAAGGAGGAATATGGATGGGTCCATCCTATGACAACTCTCTGCCCTAAAGCCATTCATGACTTGAAAGTACTTTAATATAACTTGTGTCACATTATATGAGTGAGATTCTCCAGGCCTGAGTTATTCTTTGGAAAAAAATAAGGTTCCTTTAAGGCAGCCAGGGTAAAAATAGCTTGCCATAGATTTTGAGCTGGGAGCAAGTGTCAGTGACTACCTGCCTTTTTAAATCAACTGGCCCTTTTCTTCTGTTGCTCATCTCAGAAACTCCCACCCATACTGCTGTTCTTGGCCGATCAAGTGAGGGAAGTGCCCCGAATGTATTCGGATCCTATGGGTAGTCTGCAGAGGTGCAGAGGGTCTGCAGGTAGGGAGGAGGAACAGGGTAGGTTACCAAATACCCAGCAAGTGCAGCACATTTCCTCCTTTCTCCCGAGTTTTCATTTAACTCGTATTTAAAATTGGTTTACATGATCTATGACTTCCAAATGAAGAAATACAACTTTATACATGTAAAGGTCACTGATTCTACTGTTTTTGCAGCAACCCACCTCACAGGGAGGTTGGGAAGATGGGCTAACATGGGCTCAATTGCTTAGTAGAGTGAGAGCAGAGTACGTAAAGTACAGGGCATCATATATAAAATTCTTCACTTGCCACTGTGTCTCATTGTATTAACTCCTTGAAAGCACAACATACATTGAATCCTCCACCAGCACAAGGCATAAATTATTCTTTACTTCTATTAAGCCTTTAATATTGTCTGATGACATATCCTAAAGAAGCCAATCCTAATGTTAACTGCTATAAATTAGTCCTCTGCCTTTGTTATACCTACATATTTTTAATGACTATCCCCCAACCCAGCCCCAGCTGATTCGGGACAGGGGACCCTCCATCTCTCAGCCAGCATGGGTCAGCTGTAGAGCTGGATTTGGAATGGCTCGGTGAGGGCCGTGGCATTCCCTCACTTGTAAGGTTTTTCAGTCACAGAAGAACAGACGTCAATTCTTGCAGCTGCTCTCATGGCCCTGCCCAAAGGGAAGCCACCCTAAAAATAGAATCAAAGGGAGCAACAAATGGACTATCTGATAGACTATTGTGAGGGGCAGGTTGGAGGATTCAATAATGAAAGTATGTTATCAAAGAAACATATGGAGTTTGGAAAAGTTTGAGGTGTGATTTTAACAAAGAGGCTCAATTGGCCAAGTTCGTGGCTATATTACACCTTGAGATATTACTTTAACCACATAAAATTGTCAATGTGAGATACATGATGTTTCTGATATATTGCAAAGTCCTTGGTATCTTAGGGACACACTTTTAAGTTTTTAGAGTAAACTACAGGCTATAGGCCTTTAAAATGGTGTTCGGGGGCTGTAAGTTTTTTTAACTCTTCAGAGAGCAATTAGGTTCCTTTCCTCCCAGGGACTTCTAGGATTACTGTGATGCAAGCAGAGTTGTAGGCAAATGTATAATGCTACCCTGGACTTCATCCATGAGCTCACAGCCTAAAGCTGTCTAGCAGTCCCTCTCATTCTGTGACCTTCCCATTTCCCATCCTTCTCAGTAAATTGGGGGAGAAGTAAAGCAAATCAAACAGGAGGATGAAATACATACCATTTGGGTGGACTGATGTCATACATAGAAGCCCCTACTACTGTGTCTGGAGCCCTTGTTAACTTTTTAATTGCATGTTTTTGCCTTGGCCAGTGTGGCTCAGTTGGTTGGAGCATCATCCCATATCAAAAGGGTTGTAGGGTTGATTCATGGTGAGGGCACGTACAGGAGGCAACAAATCCATGATTCTCTCTCTCTGTCTCTCTCCAATCAATAAACATATCCTTGGGTGAAGATAAAATAAGTAAAATAGAGGAGAATCCAAGATGGCAGCATAGGTAAACACCTACACTACTGCCTCGCACAACAATTTCAAAACTAAAACTAAAAGACAGAATGGATATCATCCAGAACCACAGGAAAGCTGGCGGAGTGGAAATTCTACAACTAGAAGAAAAGAGAGAGGCTCACAGAGACCCAGAGGAGCTGCAAAAAAGCTGAGGTACAGAGACGCGCATGCTGAGAGAGCGGGTGCCGGACTACCTGGCTGGCTTTCTCCGGCGGGAGGGAAACAGAGACTCTCAATGGCATTGAACCCCTTATCCTATGACACTAAACCCCAGATCCAGCCGAAACTCATATGGGGAGAGTTTGGACTCTGAAGAGGGAGAAGTGCATGGAAATTTAGGGGAGTTGCAAAAGATCAGAAGTCTGGTGGTACGCACGGCACTGCGCGCAGAGGACCTGCTACTGATTGTGCCACTGGTGTTGACGAGTGGGCGGGAGACAGACCCTCTCAACTGCGTCACTAAATCCCAGTTTTGGGCAAAACCCTAGGGACCCAGACTTGTGTGGTTGCGGAGCGCAGGGGAGCCAGAGGGGCAGAAGTCTAGAGGCACTGCAAGAGAGCATGTGCATGCACAGGGATCGCTCCAGTGATTACCCAGTCAAGTGAGACTCGGGGGCCGTGGAGGGCAGAGTTGACTGGAAGGCAAGGCAGTCCCTTAACACCTGAGACTCCACCCATCCCAAGCTCAACAGAGAGGCTTTTGCAGTTTTACAAGTCTGGTATCATAAGGCTGAATCCAACACAGAAGTTTTCCCAGCATAGTGAAAATGCCAAGACAAGGGAAGGGATCACAAACAAAAGAAATGGAGGAAAACAAACGACTGGATATAGAGTTCAAAACCACGCTTATAAGGTTTTTCAAGAATATGCTAGAAAAGTTGGATAAAGTTAGCGAGTCCCAAGAGGAGATGAAAAAGGACCAACTAGAGATGAAAAAGGAGCAACTAGAGATGAAAAAGAACCAACTAGAGATGGAAAAGATCCAACTAGAGGTGGAAAAGGACCAACTAGAAATTAAACATACACTGATTGAAATAAAAAATATTATACAGAGACCTAACAGCAGACTAGTGGAAGGCAAGAATCAAATCAAAAATTTGAAATATAAAGAATCAGAAAACACTCAACTGGAAAAGCAAGAAGATAAAAGAATCCAAAAATGTGAAGATAATGTAAGGAGTCGCTGGGACAGCTTCAAGCGTACCAACATCAGAATTGTGGGGGTACCAGAAGAAGAGAGAGAGCAAGATACTGAAAACCTATTTAAAGAAATAATGACTGAAAACTTCCCACATCTGGTGAAAGAAATAGACTTACAAGTCCAGGAAGCATACAGAAACCCATATAAAAGAAATCCAAAGAGGACTACACCAAGACACATCATAATTAAAATACCAAGGGCAAAAGGAAAGAGAGAATATTAAAAGCAGCAAGAGAAAAACAGTTACCTACAAGGGAGCACCCATATAACTGTCAGCTGATTTCTCAACAGAAACAATGCAGGCCAGACAGGAATGGCAAGAAATATTCAATGTGATGAACAGCAAGAACCTAAAACCAAGAATACTCTATCCAGCAAAGCTATCATTCAGAATTGAAGGGCAGATAAAGAGCTTCACAGATAAGAAAAAGCTAAAGGAGTTTATCAACTCCAAACCAGTATTATATGAAATGCTGAAAGGTAGTCTTTAAAAAGAGGAAGAAGAAAAAGGTAAAAGACAAAAAATTATGAACAAGTACATATCTATCAATAAGTGAATCTAAAAATTAAGTGAATTAAAAATTTGATGAATACAATAGAATCAGGAGCACAAAAAGGGAGTGGACTGGTAATTCTCAAGGGGAAAGGGGTGAAGGGTGTACAGGGAGAGACTGGACAAAAATCATACACCTATGGATGAGGTCAACGGGAGGGAGGTAAGAGTAGCGGGAGGGGTGGAAGCCGGGTAGAGGGGAGCTATGGAGGGGAAAAAAGAGAGACAAATGTAATAATCTGAATAATAAAGATTTAATTAAAACAAATAAGTAAAATAAATGTATGTTCTTTCATAAAGTTTTTAATAATTATAGAGTTAATTATAATGTACATAGTTATTTATACTTTTTGCTTTCTCACTTATTTCTTAAGTATTTTTGCCCATATTATATTCATTTCATCTTTCAAATTACTTTGTCACAAAATATGCTCATGTATAAAGATGAAAATCACATAGAAATGTGTAATTTAAAATGTAAAACCTCCCCTTCCTTCTATATCCAACAGCCAAGAGGAACTAATCTGTATATATTACTCTAGAATTTTTTATCTATAAGAGAGTGTGTGTCCCTGTCTACATAAGCATGTTCTGTATAGAATAATTTTTACTTATATAAGTGGGTCAATCTAAACAAGGTTTAGCAACTTGCTCTTTTTCACTTAACAATGTACCTTGGATTGTCTAATTTAGAAAATAAAGAAGTACAGGATGCCTGGTTAAATAAGAGTTTCAGATAAGCAACACTTTGTGTGTGTGTGTGTGTGTGTGTGTGTGTGTGTGTGTAAATATGTCTCAAATATTACACGAGACATACTTATACTAAAAAGTGACTCGCTGTTGATCTGACATTCAATTTTAACTGGGAGCCCTATCTTGCTATTACAAACATCTGCATATATCTGCATTTAGTTTTCCCTTCATTTGTTTAAGTTGGCAGTGTTCCACATGCCTAAATATGGCCAGGCCATATGATATCTCTTGATAGTAGAATTAAAGGTAATTTTTCTCTTTTTTCCCCTCACTTGTCATTATTAGAAGTTTGTCATTGTAAATGCCTCATAAAGAGAGTAGGTCCTGGAGAACCAAGATGGCGGCATAAGGCTTATAACTATACATGCTGCCTCTCACAACCACACCAAAATTACAACTAAAAGACAAAATGACTATTCCCCCAGAACCAGAGGAAAGATGGCGGAGTGTAAGTTCTATAATTAGAAGGAAAGAAAGAAGTGCATTGAGACCTGGTAGGATGTGCAAAGGCTCAGAAAGGCAGAGGTACGGAGACACGCTCGAGTGGGGCTGGTATGTGCTATATTTTTCAATTGGGATGGAGTTACAAGTTCCCAAATACTCTGAACTCCAGTTTCCTGCAAGATTCTGGGGACCCAGACTGTCGGCCATCAGGTTGGAAAGAGAGAGTGGCCTTCTCACAGAGATGTGCACAGGAATCGTTGTTTATTGCACTGGGGTGCGGGACACGGAAAAGGGATCAGAACATGGAAACACGGAGACGTAGGGAGGGCTGATGGGCAGCCAGTGCTGTTTGCCACACCCTAGCAATTCTCTGAGGCTTTGCCCTGCCCAATTTACAAACCCACCCAGCTGTATGCAGAAGCTTCTGCATATGAATGGCCTTCCCTCTTGCAGCTTAACATAACAAATTCCAAATGGCCCAGATAACTCCAAAACTTCCAAACTCCAAGCAAAGAGGAGAAATCTGCAGATCTCCCTGTAGCTCCTGCTAGGTGGCCTCAGACACTAGCTGACTTGCACCTCCTTGGAGGTCCTCCAGAAACCAGTGTACCTAGAGGTCAGTGTGAAACAACACTGTATTTCAACTCCTCAAATACTTAAGTGACACACTCAAGAAGCAGACTCAGTGGGTATTAAAGCTCCACTGAAGCAAGTCCTGCCCCATAGGGGTGTCTCCAGCACTGCAGTTCTTCCATTACAGACACAGGAGGTCCTCACAGCCAATTGGCCTGGAGGTTAATTTCTCCAGTGTACCAAAAGCAATCAAGGATTAAATACAACAAGCCCACAAAGGGGTGCACCAAGAGTGTCCACCTCAGGTGATTGGGGAGGTGGAAATACTGGGCCATAAAGGACAACTAGCACACAAAGCCACTCCATCAACACAGGGAAGCAGCCAAAATGTGGAGACAAAGAAACATGTCATGAATGAAAGAAATGGAGGAAAGCAAACTACTGGACACAGAGTTCAAAACCACATTTATAAGGTTACTCAAGAATCTTCTACAAACTGCTGAGAAACTTAGTGAGTCCTTCAAGGATCTTAATGAGAATGCCAAAAAAAAAAATGGTAAAGGATCAGTCAGAAATTAAGCATGCACTTCTGAAATAAAGAATAATATACAGAAATCCAACAGCAGACTAGAGGACTCCAAGAATCAAACCAAAGATCTGAAATATGAAGAAGCAAAAAACACCCAAACAAGAAAAGAAAAAGAAAAAAGAGTCCAAAAATATGAGGATAGTGTAAGGAGCCTCTAGGACAACTTCAAGCATACCAACATCAGAATTATGGGGGTGCCAGAACAAGAAAGAGAGCAAGATACTGAAAACCTATTTGAAGAAATAATGATCGAAAACTTCCCCCACCTGGTGAAAGAAATGGACTTACAAGTCCAGGAAGCACAGAGAACCCCAAACAAAAGGAATCCAAAGAGGACCACACCAAGACACATCATAATTAAATGCCAAGTGCAAAAGACAAAGAGAGAATCTTGAAAGCAGCAAGAGAAAAACAGTTAGTAAACTACAAGGGAGTACCCATAGACTGTCAGTTGATTTCTCAACAGACACTATGCAGGCCAGATAGGAGTGGCAGGAAATATTCAATGTGATGAATAGCAAGAACCTACAATCAAGATTACTCTAACCAGCAAAGCTATCATTCAGAATTAAAGAGCAGATAGAGCTTCACAGACAAGAAAAAGCTAAAGGAGTTCATCACCACCAAACCAGGATTATATGAAATGCTAAGGGTATTCTTTAAGAAGAGGAGGAAGAAGAAAAATGTAAAAATAAAAATTATGAATAATAAAGTGATAACAAATCCATACTTATCAACAAGTGAATGTAAAAATCAAGTGGATAAAAAATCTGATGAACAGCCGAGACTGGTTTGGCTCAGTGGATAGAGCGTCGGCTTGCGGACTGGGGGGTCCCAGGTTCGATTCCGGTCAGGGGTGTGTACCTTGCTTGCGGGCACATCTCCACTGTGGGGCATGCAGGAGGCGGCTGATCGATGTCTCTCTCTCATCGATGTTTCTGACTTTCTATCTCTCTTCCTTCCTCTCTGTGAAAAATCAATAAAATATATAAAAAAAAATCTGATGAACAGAATAAACTGGTGAATATAATATAATCAGGGGCATAGAAAGGGAATGGACTGATAGTTCTCGGGGGGAGGGGGGAAAGGGAGTGTGAGGGGTGCGGGAAGAGATTGGACAAAAATTTTACACCTATGGATGAGGACAGTGGTGGGGGGTAAGAGCATGGATTGGAGGGTGGGGAATCAGGTGGAGGGAGCTATCGGGGGGGGGGGAACATCTGTAATTAATTAAACAATAAAGATTTATTTAAAAAAATTCCTGAGGGGGGAAAAAAAAGAGAGAGTAGGTCCTGCCAATTAGAAGGCCTCTTTGTGTATATGACACCTTGACTAATGGGCCCATGGAAGCCTGGGAGGGAACATGTGGAATATTCAATTACTCTGTTCTCTAAAATGGGAAGATTCCAGGGAAATCCAGAAGTAGGTGAGAAGTCCAGCCCAGCATTGAGAGGGCCCCACACTTGGGTGGCATTCTCAATATCTTCTAAGTCATCCTTTATTGCCTGAGACTGATGAGGTTGGTGGAATCTTCCAGGTGGACACCCTGAGCCCAGACTAGGAATTGTATGGAACCACAGGTTCCCTATGAGCTCTGGTCTCTATTTCTCCCTTTGGGACACTCCTCAATCCTCTAGTCTGATTGACTAGATGCCTGAGGAGCATGGAGGTCTTCATGCCTAAGGGGACCTTGGGGGTCTGGCCCTAGTTCCAGAAAGGAAGGTTGGCAAATGGATCATCTCCACTATTCAGCACAGAATTTATTACATAGCATTGCATGAGGCTGGGTAGCCAGTATGAGGCTGACATACTAATTCTGAATGATTCAAATTGTTTATATAAACAAGAGCCTGGCAAAGAAATATTTGTCCTCCCCACTCACATATCCATCTGCCCTAGGAGTGGCGCTGGAGAAGATGAGTGAGAGGAAAGAGACTTGGAAGAGCTGCAAAACATAGGATGCCCTGTTGACAAAGGAGAGAAACCAAGAAATCCAGCTGAGAAGGGTTTGGGAGACTGTCTAGTAATAATAATATATAATAAATGATAGCTAATAAACAATATCTTTATCATGGCAAGGCATTTAGGAATTCTGTATATATACTTGTTTAGTGCTCACAACCCTAGTGGGTAGGAGCTATGACAACCCTGACAACCCCAACAAACAAAAAAAAAAAAAGTGAAGCCGAGACTGGTTTGGCTCAGTGGATAGAGCGTCGGCTTGCGGACTGAGGGGTCCCAGGTTCGATTCCGGTTGGGGGCATGTACCTTGCTTGCGGGCACGTCTCCACTGTGGGGCATGCAGGAGGCGGCTGGTTGATGTCTCTCTCTCATCGATGTTTCTGACTTTCTATCTCTCTCCCTTCCTCTCTGTAAAAAAGTCAATAAAATATATAAAAAAAAAAAAGAAAGAAAAAGTGAAGAGGAAAAGCGAGAAGAAGGGAGGGAGGGCATGAGGGAGGAAGGAAGGAACTGAGGCCCAGAAAAATAAAAATTAGGTAACTTAGCCAAGGTCATACAGTAACCAGGAAGTGGTAGAGCTGGTGTTTGGCTCATTGAGTTGACTCTAGCATCCAGGGTCTAAAACACTTGGCTGTCCAAGTTGTGTTTAATAAAGATTTTTAAGTTGTCGACTATATGGTATGGGATATGACCACTTCCCATTACCCCCAATATTCCAGCAAACTCTACTATACCCATGAATGACTTATTATTATTATTTTTTAATTTTGCTCTGTTTAGAAATCAGGAAAGAGGCTGTTTCTTGTTTGGATCTGTAAAAGGAAGCAGCAGAAATGCCTCGTCAGCCATGAACCTGTGATAATAAGACTTTCTGGAGTCCAAAGAAATCTTTGGAAACATCTATATATCAGTTAGGATGCCAGAAGAAATCCCCACCTCCCCCCAAGGTTTAAATAAGGAGAGTTTAATAGGGTGGAGAGCAAAGTTAAGGGAACCTGCAAGGGAAAGTGAAGCCCCTAGGGACTAGCAATAGAGAGAAGCCTTGGGGAGAAAAAATGGCGGCGGAGTAAAACAGATGCATCTGGAGCTTTGTCGCTGGGCAGAGGGAGAGAGAGCGGCTGGGAGTCGCACTGGGAGTGATTGGAGGCAAGTTGGGAGCCAGTTATCCACCAGGAGAAGGCGGGGAACTGCTGGACGGGGCTCTCCCAGCCGGGCAGCCCCACTGCAAAAGGGTTTTTGCCCGCCCGAGGCCCTGGCAGGAGCGTGGAGACCGCGCCATCTTTCAGAGGGAGGTGGATGTCTGCAGCCATCTGAAGCCGGCAGCTGCGCACACATCAAGCAGCTGGGGACCCGGGGACCCAGAGCTCCGCTCTCCAGTCAGCACGGACACGCAGTGGACTCAGAGACCCACGGACACGCAGCGGACTCAGAGATCCACTGAGCACACGTTTGTGCTTCTCAATCAACGTAAGAGAGAGAACTACATAGCCAGATACCCGGAGAAGAAAGACCATGGGCAGAAAAAGAAACAGCCCACATAAGACAGAAAGGCAGGTTTCACCAGAAAAGGAAGTAAA
>PVJN01018134.1:0-39478 GCA_004026805.1 Lasiurus borealis
ACCTAATCATGAGGGTAAACAACCGAGACCCTACAGTGTACTGCGTTGTCAGCATTGTTGTTTGTTTAGTTCAGTGCCTCAGGCATTCTTTAGGGCCAGTGTGCTTTCAGCTGTGTACATTAATGGGAGTACTCAACCAACCATTCTGTTTTTCACTTTCAGTACAATATTAAGTAAATTACAGGAGATATTCAGCACTGTTATTATAAAATAGGCTTTGTGTTAGATGATTTTGCCTACTGTAGGGAAATGTGTCTGAGCACGTTTAAGGTAGGCCATGTTAAACTATGATGGATTAAATGCATTTTGACTTCTGATACTTTCAATCTACGATAGGGTTATTTGGACATCATCCTATTGTAATTCGAGGAGCATCTGTAATTCTGATGTCCAGCCAGCATTGAGGATCACAGGTTTAAAGCTTTACACCCAGCTGCCCTTCTCTAGGGAGGACTCCCAATTGGTCCGTATCAATCATACTGGAGATCAGATCCTTCCTTGGAAATCTGTTTTGATGACAGAAGAGTCAATTCACTTGAGTAGGAGATTAAAACACAAATGAGGAAATCTTTGGAGCTGCGATCACCTACCGGTGGCCCGTGGACCACTGGTGTGTCCATGAGGTCCGAAAGGTTGGTGACGGTGCTTTAGGGGACATTTAACTAGAACTGACCTTGCTTGCCTATTTTGCCTGTTCTTGTTTTAGGGAATTTTTCCTTTTTTTGCAAAGAATCTTGGTAATGGGCTCAAGCTCTGGGGACAGTGCTGATTGTAGATGTGGCTGCTGTTAGTATCCTGAGTTTGCACATTTTTGCTCTGTGGGGGCAGTAAGGGGAGGAGATTATTATTTTCAGAACAGGACACTCTCAAGATTTATGGGAACCGCCTGGTGAATCCAGGGGAATTGGTGAGGCTGCAAGGACCTGTGGGGTTGTAGAGGTTCCTGTGGGGAATTGTGGTTTCCTATTAGTTTTAAGGAAGACCAGGGCTTCTCTTACTCAAATATAAGAACAAAAACACATTCCAGAGTTGGTTCCATTTCAGTTTATTCATGCTATTGGCCTTAACGTAGAAATTTCAAAATGGAATATGTATCCCACTAACCTTACTAAACAGTGTTTAGAACATAATAGAACAGTGGCTTGCAGTCACTGTGGCTGTGTGTGTGTGTCACACACTGGGCTAAACATTATATGTGCATTTTGTCCAATAACCCAGGAATAGGCACCAGACAAGGAAACAAAGACTTAAAAACGATGACAAAGGTGCTTCTTTTCTTGGTGGTGAGATTTTAATTATGTCCATTTTTGATATGCTTTTATGATTTACTATACATCTTGGCATTCTCCCTCCCACTAGTTTTGTTGAGAAATAATTGACATCACTGTATAAATTTAAGACGTACAGCATGACGGTTTGATTTACATGTGTTGTGAAATGATTACTACAACATGTTCAGCTAACATTTATCTTATGGATATATTGGCATTGGCGAGAACGGCACCAAGTATCTGACTGGTGGAGTCTGACCGGAACTGGGTTCAGCAACTTGAGTTCTGGCTAAAAAAGAATTTAGAGCCAAAACTCAAACTATAGGAGGACACTTATTTAGAAAATCACAGAAGTAGAAGTAGTAATTTGTAGAAGAAATGGGCTTAGGAAACAAGTTATAGAGGCAAAGGAAGGGTCCTTGGAGCTTAGAAGTGAGGAAGACAAAGGTGAGGCGCTTTGGAAGATGGGGAGAGGGAGGAGGAGGGAAAGGCATGGGTGTGCTCCCAGGAGGGGGCATGCTGGGTCCACACCTTAAGGGTTTAAGGGTAGGGTTCTTAGGAGTGGTCCCAGGGGGAGGATCTCAATAGAATATTCATCAGCTTTCCAGCTGTGTCCTTTCAGGGTCCTGATCTCCACTGATTGCTGCCAGGGCAGGGGGTCAGTAGTCAATGTGCCTGGTCCTGAGGTCAGCCATGGCATCACGTGTCTGTTTTTGCTGCTTTTCTGGGCCTGGAGCTGAAACTGAGGCCTAGATGTTATCTCTAGGGAGGAAAAGTCAATGGGTTGAAACCGAATGACTAGCAAATGACCAGCAATATGAAGTCAGGGGCTCCACACCATATGACTAGTGATACCTCTGCTAGGGGAGGAAAGGTCACCCTGGGGATGAGGTCTCACACTGCAATTGTCTGTTGCTAGCCACTCAGGGCTTTCTTCCCTGGTGACCTTTAGTATCTAGCCCAGGGTCCTTGCTCTTCTCATGTCTGCCATGTACTAGATACAGTAGAAATAAAAGAGTTCCCAGGCTGGTGTGGCTCAGTGGGCTGCAGCATCATCCAGAGGTAGCAGATTTGATCCCTGGTCAGTGTGTATGGGAGGCAACCTATCAATGTTTCCATTTCTCTCCCCCTCCCTCTTTTTCTCTCTCCTTCTCTCCCTCTCTTCTCCTCCCTCCCTCCTTTCCCTCTAAAAACATGCCCTCAGGTGGGCATTAAAAAAAAGTTTAAAAAAATAAAATAGAAAAGAACTTTCTTAGATACTCGCTTAACAAATTTCCTATTTATCATACAGCAGTGTAACTTAGTCATCTTGTTTTACATTATTACATCCCTAGTATTCACTAATCTTATAACTGGAAATTTGTACCTTTTACCTCCAATTTCCCTACCCCCTATTCCTTTTCTATGAATTTGGGTTTTTAAAAAAGTTCCACATATAAAGGAGATCATATAGTATTTGGCTTTCTCTGTCTGACTTATTTCATTTATCATAGTGCCTTCAGGTCTGCTCATGTTGTCACAAATGGTAGGATTTCTTCATTTTTTATGACTGAATAAAGATTTCATTGTATGTGTTGTGCCCAGAGTTCGGGGTCCCCAATAATCCACCACTAAGGAGTCTTTTCTGATGCAAAAGCAAAGAGTCTTTATTCAAACCCGGGTTTGGCTCTCAGCCTCTTTCTGGCGCAGCAGCGAGGCGAGAGAGCGAACCGGGCGGGAACAATGAGTTTTATGGGGTAGGATAATTGGGAGGGCTTAGGAAAGTGATGAGGGTTACAGAGATTGATCACTTGAATTGGGGTCTTTCTGTGGTTAAGCCTAATTAGGACCTTAGCTGTGTCCCTGGAGCTTCATTGGTCCTTTCAGGTGAGGGTCGGGGAAGTTAAGACATTGCTGGCACACCTGTGGCCACTCCCAGAAAGGGGAGGGGGCTTAGGCAGGGGTCCCAGCCCTATAGGACAAGATGGAGGGGAGTCCATTTCCTTTCATATGTACTTACCACAACTTCTTTATGCATTCATCCATCGATGGACACTTAGGTGGTTTCCACATCTTGGATGTTGTAAACAATGCTGCCATGAACATGGGGGTGTGCAGATATCTTCTCAAATTAAGGTGTGTTTTTTTGTTAGTTTCTTTGTTTTTAATCCTCACCAAGGATATTTTTCCTATTGATCTTTAGAGAGAGTAGAGGCAGAAAGAAAAAGAGAGAGAGATACCGAGGCATCCATGTAAAACAGATACATAGACTGGTTGCTTTCCACACAGACTGGGGATGGAACTTGCTACCTTGGTACATGCCCTTGCCTGGGAATGGAACCCAAGACCCTTTGGTCCAAGTGCTGACGCTCTTATCACTGATCAAAACCTGCCCGAGCTCAAATTAGTGTTTTTGTTTCCTTTGGATATATTCCCAGAAGTAGACTTGCTGGATCATATGGTAGTTCTATTTTTAACTTTTTGAGGATTCTCTATACTGTTTTCATAGTGGCTGCACCAATCTACATTCCCACCATAATGTACAAGGCTTCCCTTTTCTCCACATCCACACCAGTCTTAGTTAACCCTTGTGTTTTTGTTGATGGCCATTCTAACATGTGAGATTATATCTCATTTGTAATTTTAATTTGCATTTCCCTCATGACTAGTGATTTTGAATATCTTATTAGCCTTTTGTATATCTTCTTTGAAGTGTCTAGTCAAGTCCTTTGCTCATTTTTGTTTTTTTTGATATTCAATTGTATGAGTCTTTATTATTATTATTATTACTTATTTTTACTTTTTTAATTGTGTTATATGTATACATATCTCCCCATTGCCCCCCCCCACTCCCAGCCATACCTCAACCCCCCAGTGTCTGTGTTCATTGGTTATGCTTATATGCATGCATACAAGTCCTTTGATTGATCTCTTATCTAACCCACCTCTCCTTGAACATCTTGCTGCAAGTATGAGTTCTTTATTAAAATTTTTTTTAAAAAAAATTGATATTGAGAGAAAGAAGAAGGGAGAGGGGGAGAGAAAAACATTGATGTGAGAACATTGATTGGCTGGCTTCTATAGAGCCCACAACCCTGGCATGTGCCCTGACCCAGAATGGAACTGGCAACCCCTCAGTGTCCCAACCAACTGAGCCACACTGGCCAGGACATGAGTTCTTTATCTGTTTTGGATATGTCTGATAAGAGTAGTATCAGATATGTGGTTTACAATTACTTTTTCTCATTCCATAGGTTGTCTTTTCTCTTTGTTGATGGTTTTCTTTGCTGTGCAGAAGTTTTTTAGTTTGATGGCAGTCCCACTTGTTTTATTTTTTATTTTGTTGCTTGTGTTTTAGGTGCCATAGAGAAAAATTATTACCAAGATCCACGTCAAGGAAGTTCATTCCTGTTTTCTTCTAGAAATTTTATGGTTTCAGCTTATATAAGTCCTTTAAATCCATTTTGAGTTAATTTTCGTGGTGGCATAAGATATGAGTTCAGTTTCATTCTTTTACAAGTGAATATCCAACAGTTGCAGCACCATTTATTGACAATCTGTCTATTCCTCATTAAGTCTTCCTGGTTCCCTTGTCAAATATTAGTTGACTTCCCGGTATTCTTAAAATATACTGAATTGAACTCAGAGATCTCAAAGTTTCTTTAAACCTCAAGATTCTGTTAGTTGACATTTTGGGGATGTCTCAAGGCCTTCACTCTGAACCTGTTGTTACACTGTCAGGAGATGGGCTGAACAGGGTCAAGCCCACGGTTTTGCTTCCTTGTAAAAACCAACATGCCTGAATTTAATAACCCAGTTTGAGCAATTCTATGAGAAGAATAGGCATAATTCAGCCAGGCCCTTTGTTTTCTAATAGAATTTAAAGAATTTAATATATATTTTATTGATCTTTTTACACAGAGGAAGGGAGAGGAATAGAGAGTTAGAAACATCAATGAGAGAGAAACATCGATCAGCTGCCTCCTGCAAGAATTTAAAGAATTTAGATGAGTGGCCAGTTAGCTGTGAAAAGGGGGGAAAAAACAATTAACATTTGGTGACTGACAAGCACTTTATGTGTGTTATGTAATTTAATCATCTGAAACCTCTATGAGGTAAGTAGGGATTTAACAGGAGAGAAAAATGAGGGCTAGAAAGGTTAAGTTATTTGCCCAAGATATAAAGCTCATTAGACTCTCTTAGCTTCTTCTAGGTTCTCCCACAAACAGAGAAAGCTGAGCTGCAGCGAGTGCTTTTTGTCAGCTCTGGTTTCTTTTCTGACACTGATTATTCTTTAGACCGTAGACTATTTACTCCTAACAGTTTGAAAAAAAAAAAAAAGTTTGGTTTAGTGAATGTTTTCATCCTAGGATTTGTCCTTGCCCTTTCTCTCCTGGATAATATTTCATTTAAACACTGTTGAAGTCACAAAAATAATATTTGGTTTTCCATTATTGTGCTTATTTTTTTAGGATTATAGTGTATTAAGTGTATTTAAACTAGAAAGAAAGCAAATATTTGTTTAGGAAGTAGGAAAGAAATGAAATGCATGGCAGATGAATGCATATTCTTAGTACATTATTTATCATTTTGTGTTTGGAGTATATAGTTCAAAATCAAGGATTTCAGTGCCTTGCGTTACGTAGTGGTGGCGGCAGCAGTAATAACTAGGTCAGCAACAGCAGTTGCTATCATGTGCTTACATGTGTGTTCCATTTGTTGTATACACATTTCTAAGTATTTCACTTGTATTAGATTTTCAAATCCTCTCAATAAACCCCACAAGCAGGAAGTGTTATTATCTCCATTTTATACATGAGAGATCAGGAAATTTACCTAAGCTACACACTGACTTTGCAGTTCTAATCTGAATTAATTCAAATTTGTATTGTTTACCTCTTAACTATTTTATAAAAATGCCTCTAAATATGTTGTTTTTCTCCTTTCTTGTGATTTGGACTCATTGTACTTTTCAGGGGGCATGGAAACAGATGATCTTCAAAGTAAAAATATCTAGGCCTTAGTGGGTTTTATGTAAATCACTTGAATTACTGAGATATCCTCAAGGAACTAAGGTATTCCTTACTAAGTTATTGAGAATAATACTTTTAAAATTCAGGTATGAAAATATTACAGATTCATGAAGATGCTTTAATTTATTCTACAAGATGTCATTGAAATGGAAAATTTTATGTTTAAATGCTGGCTGGTGGACAAGATTGTTTTTGATTACTGCTGATAAGGATTTTTAAAAGGTTTGGCAGGAATTGGTAAACATCTTTTCTATTTATCATGCAGTAATACTGGATTCTAAACTTGCATTTTACAAGAAGAAAATTTAATAGGGACCTAATATTTTATAAGTTTGAGGAAATTTTTATTGGCTAAGAAATACACTATGTAATATGTTTTAATGCTTTATATTAAACTCAATATTTTTCCTCCTCTTTTTTTAGTTCTCCAAAGGACATGGATGAAAATGAAAGCAACCAGTCCCTGATGACAAGCAGCCAATATCCTAAAGAAGTAGTAAGAAAACGCCAAAATTCTGCACGGAATTCTGGAGGAAGTACTTCCAGGTTTTCCAGGAAAAGTTTCAAACTGGATTACAGGCTAGAGGAAGATGTAACTAAATCAGAGAGAGGAAAGGATGGGAGATTTGTTAATCCTTGGCCAACATGGAAAAGCCTCTCTATCCCAAATATTCTCCGGTGGCTGATAATGGAAAAAGATCACAGCAGCATTCCGAGTTCCAAAGAGGTAGTGTTTGGCCCTTTTGTGTGCTGTGTATTTATTCCCTATATATACACATATACATAACACAACTTTGCTGTGAATTGTATTATGACACTCAAGTTAGTTAGCTGAACCCCTTTTATGAGATAAAGCAGAGGGGTAGGTTCTGGGGAGATAAAGTAAATAAGGTGCCCTCAAATTCATGGTTTAACGGTTTAGTACATATATGAATAACCAGCTTAGCACTGATCTAGTGACAATTAGAGGTAGGAGCAGAGGACTTTAGAGGCGCAAGAAGGGAAATAATTCTCACTGGTGGGGCGGGAAATGGCTTCACAGAGGAAGTGATATTTGACATGGGCCTAGAGAGATAAAAAGTATTTTGGCAGTGGTTTTCTAGGTGGCGTGGAGAAGGTCACAAAGGTAAGAAAGTGCATGATATGTTCCAGAAAGGAATAACCTGATGTGTGTTTAGAATATGTTTTATGAAGATTAGGGCGTGGCCCAAGAGCACTTGGTTTTTCATCCTTGGATAAAGCTGCTAAAGCTATAAAAGAAATCTTCAGATAACCTTTTCAGATCTTTTTAAAAATAGCAATAAATTATTGGCCTTTAAATATGCTGGTTTTACTGAGACTAAAACTAACATTTGGCGTAAGGTTTATTAGTTGAATCAGATTATACTTTGGCAGGGGTGGGTGGCTCCCAATTACAGTAGCACCTTTTTCTCTTTTCTCCTTTCTTAGATTCCTTTCCCTCTCCTACGTCCTATCTCCCCTGGCCACTCTTCCATCGCCTCAGGCTTTATGAGGACTTGAGAGATAAAGAACTTGATGTTTGGAGTGGGGGATGGGTTGAAAGAGTGTGGGCCCTGAAGGCCTGATCTGCAGTGGGGAGAGGCAGGAGGGGCAGTAGGTGGATGAATGGGTATGGTGCTGGTAAATATTTTATCCGGGTATGTGTGTCTGCCTTTCTTTAAAGGATATGGGATAAAAAACTGACATTGTCATTTTGATGCTAAGTGATGTTCACAGTATTAATCCTAGTAGACAGAATATATATGGATTATATATATAAAGCTCATTAGGACAATAATCTATTACATGGATTATATATATAAAGCTCATTAGGACAATAACCATATATATTCTGGATTATATATATAAAGCTCACTAGGACAATAATAGATAAAACCTTGTTCTGTGTTTCAACTTTGAGGATGGGAGGAACAAGAAAAACCTTTTTCTGGAGAACCCCATATGAAGAGAAATAAGAAGCATGGAGTCGAGCTGTGAAGAGAAGGGTTAGGGCAGGGGGCCAAGATAGGTGGGCTGCATATTGGGGTAAATTCTTCCTGTTTTTTTGAGCCACAGTTTATAAACATACAGAGATAGCAGTGCTGTATTTAGTTTCATTTCATTTCAAAGAGAAAGGGAGTGACCCCATGAAGACAGATGGACATCCCTGCAGTCTCATAATTTGGAGATACTCTAGAAACTATGGAATCTCTGAGAACTCGCCAGGCCAGTGGTCCTTAGCCTGTGTGTGTGTGTGTGTGTGTGTGTGTGTGTGTGTGTGTGTGTGTATGTTTAAACTTTCCTGAACAATTTTATTTTTGGAGAACAATTGAAAGATGTAAAATTAAGGATTAACAACAATACTGCTCATGTGTTCTCTGAAGCAATTAAATTACTTTATAGCTTCATGGTCAGTTCACCCAGTGGTTCTGGGGTGAAGGAAACACCTGAAATCACTCCTCTGATTTTCCTTGCTACTCCAAGCACGCCAATGCAGTGTTCTGTCCGGGGCTTTTCTGTGGTCTCAGATGGCTGCCTCTTGGCACCTCCTTCCACAACACTGGCCTGTGATGACACGGTGATGACAAAACTGTGGCCTTTTACCAGGGATGGCTTTGCACAGGGCTATTAGACCTTTGCCCATAATTCAAGGGAAGCTTTCTTCTCCCTTTTAGCCAAGAACAGAATGCCCAATTCCTTAATTTTTTCCCGGAAAGGAGACGAGAGGGAGAGGAATAGCCTCTCCAGGTCTTCTCAGGTCATTCATTATTTCTCTCCTCACTAGCTCAGGTGTCCAGACTCCCTTCCTTACAGTAAGGAAAGGGAATAGTTTTTCTCTCATTAACCCTGCCATATTACATTATGAGAGTGTAAGGCATATAATTGGTCTCCATAGAAGACAAATTTAAAGTTTCCTAACATACCTAATCAGTCTCCTTGTCAGTCTCCATGTGGTCCTCAGAGCTTCTTCGAATCTCACTCTTGCTTTCAAGCATATCCACCAGAAAGCACCACTGTCATTTAGAAGTATTGCATCTACTTAGCCAAGCAAGTGGCCATGTATATACTCTAAGTCAGTGATTCTCAACCGTTTTAATGCCTCGACCCTTTAATACAGTTCCTCATGTTGTGACCCCCAACCATAAAATTATTTTTGTTGCTACTTCATAACTGTAATTTTGCTACTGTTATGAATCATAATGTAAATATCTGTGTTTTCTGATGGTCTTAGGCTCTACAGCAGCGGTTCTCAACCTGTGGGTCATCTAAAACCATCGGAAAACACAGATATTTACACTACGATTCATAACAGTAGCAAAATTACAGTTATGAAGTAGCAACGAAAATAAAGTGCTTCTGGCTAGGACACCAAAGTCTCTTTTGGATACTGGCCCCTTTTGAAAATCTGATGAAGCTGTGGATCCTCCTCCTAAAGAAATATACACATGCACATAATTACATTGCCTTTTACTATAATTTTAGGGAGTTTCTGGATCCTTTCAAGCCAGTCTATTAACTCATTTATTCATTCATTTATGTAGTGAGTTTGTATTGAACCATTGTTCAATAACAAAGAAATCTCTAGGTTCGAGAAGTAGAGCAGTGAACAAAGCAGAAACACACCCTTGGCTGCTTTGGACTTGGGGTTTAGTGGACGAGAGAGACAGTAAATGAGTGAGTAAATTCTGTGGAATATTAAAAATGATTAGATTCTGAGGAATAATAAAGCAGAGAAGGAAGGGTGATGGAGGTGAGAGTTATATTTTTTTAAAAATTATATTTTTATTGATTTCAGAGAGGAAGGGAGAGGGCTAAAGAGATAGAAACATCAATGATGAGAGAGAATCATCAATTGGCTGCCTCTACACCCTAAACTGGGGGTCAAGCCCACAAATGTCCTGACTGGGAATCGAACTGTGACCTCCTAGTTCATAGGTCGATGCTCAACCACTGAGCCACACTGGCCGGGTGAGAGTTACATTCTTTAACAAAGTGTAAGTTTTTTGTTTGTTTTTAAGTAGAAGATTTTCTTTTTAAAGAAAATGTGAAAGTAGGTCTCAATCTGGACCACTTCAGTATGCATCCCGTAAAAGGAGAAAGAAGACACTTTTACCCTATTCCAATTTATATATTATTTCTTTTTTAAAATAAATCTTTATTTTCAGATTATTACAATTGTTCTTCTTTTTCCCCCCATAGCTCCCCTCTACCCAGCTCCCACTTCACCCTCTGCCCTTACCTTACCCCCATTGTCCTCATCCATGGGTGTAGGATTTTTGTCCAGTCTCTCCCTCCACCCCCCTCACTTCTTTCCCCTTGAGAATTATCAGTGCTCCTTTTCTATGCTCCTAATTCTATTATATTCACCAGTTTATTCTGTTCATCAGATTTTCAATTCACTTGATTTTTAGTTTCACTTGTTGATAGATATGTATTTGTTCATAATTTTTATCTTTACAGTTTTCTTCTTCTTCCTCTTCTTAAAGAATGCCTTTCAGCATTTCATGTAATACTGGTTTGGTTGTGATGAACTCCTTTAGTTTTTTCTTGTCTGTGAAGCTCTTTATCTGCCCTTCAATTCTGAATGATAGCTTTGCTGGGTAGAGTAATCTTGGTTGTAGGTTCTTGCTATTCATCACTTTGAATATTTCTTGCCACTCCCTTCTGGCCTGCATAGTTTCTGTTGAGAAATCAGCTGACAATCCAATAGGTGCTTCCTTGTAGGTAATGAACTGTTTTTCTCTTGCTGCCTTTTTTTTTTTTAATTTATTGATTTTTTTACAGAGAGGAAAGGAGAGGGATAGAGAGTCAGAAACATCGATAAGAAACATCCATCAGCCACCTCCTGCACGCCCCCCACTGGGGATGTGCCTGCAACCAAGGCACATGCCCTCGACCGGAACTGAACCTCGGACCTTTCAGTCCACAGACCGACGCTCTATCCACTGAGCCAAACCGGTTTCAGCTCTTGCTGCTTTTAATATTCTCTCTTTGAACATTATAAACTGATGAACAAAAGGATAGATACAGAGGCAGTAAAGCTTCAAACAGACTGTGAAATTACAGCAGGAGGATTAAAGTTAGGTGAGGTAGATAAGAGATCAATCAAAGGACTTGTATGCATGCATATAAGCATAACCAATGAACACAGACACTGGGGGGGGTTGGGGTATACCTGGGAGGGAGGGGGGGCATGGGGAGATATGTATAAAAAATTAATAAAAAAAAACAAAAACAAACAAACAAAAAATAATAATATTCTCTCTTTGTCTTTTGCTCTTGGCATTTTAATTATGATGTGTCTTGGTGTGCTCCTCTTTGGATTCCTTTTTTTGGGGGGGGGGGTTCTGTGCGCTTCCTGGACTTAAGTCTATTTCTTTCATTAGGTGGGGGAAGTTTTCAGTCATTATTTCTTCAAATAGGTTTTCAGTATCTTGCTCTCTCTCTTCTTCTGGCACCCCCATAATTCTGATGTTGGTACGCTTGAACTTGTCACAGAGGCTTCTTATACTATCTTCACATTTTTGGATTCTTTTTTCTTCTTGCTTTTCCAGGTGGGTGTTTTCTGCTTCTTTGTATTTCAAATCTTTGACTTGATTCTTGCGTTCCTCTAATCTGCTGTTAGGTCTCTGTAATATATTTTTTATTTCAGTCAATGTATGTTTAATTTCTAGTTGGTCCTTTTTCATCTCCTGTTGGGTCTTGCTAAACTTATCCATTTTTTCTAGGAAATTCTTGAAAAACCTTATAACAGTGTTTTTGAACTCTATATCCAGTCATTTGTTTTCCTCCATTTCTTTTGTTTGTGATCTGTTCTTTTGTCTCTGCATAGTTCGCTGCTTCCCTTGAGTTGGTAGAGTAGCTTTGTGTATTGGATGTCCTATGTGTCTCAGTAGCTCTGCCTCCCTAGTTACCTGAGGTGGACTTTCTTGGTGTACCCCTTTGTGGGCTGTGTGTCCAGCCTTGTTGTACTTACTTCTTTTATTTATATATATATATTTTATTGATTTTTCACAGAGAGGAAGGGAAAGGGATAGAAAGCCAGTAACATTGATGAGAGAGAGCATTGATCAGCCACCTCCTGCACGTCCCCTACTGGGGATGTGCCTGCAACCAATGTACATGCCCTTGACTGGAATTGAACCTGGGACCCTTCAATCCCCAGGCCAACGCTCTATCCACTGAGCCAAACTGGTTTCTGCTGTAGTTAATTCTTGATTGTTGTTGGTATCACTGGGGGGAATTGACCTCCAAGCCAGTTGGTTGTGAGGATCAGCTGTGTCTGCACCCGGAAAACTTCTGTGCTGGACTCAGCCTTAAGACTTGAAAGATTGCAACAGCCTCTGTACTGGGCATGGATATGGTGGAGTCTCATGGCTGAGCAGATAGCTTTGGCTTCCCTACATGGCAGCCCCTGGGTCTCAGTGTTCCTAAGTAATTGCTGCAGCCCTCTCTGTATGCACGTGCACATGCCTCCAGACCTCTGCCTTTCTGGCTCCCCTGAGTTTCCGTGCACTCTAGGGACCTGTATGAGCCTGGGTCACCAAGGGTCTTGCCCGAAACGGAGGTTCAGTGCTGTTGTACTTGGATTTCAGTGCTGTTGGGAGGTTCTGTTTTTCTCCCACTAGAGAAAGCTAGCAGCACAATCAGCAGTCAGTCCTTTTTGAGCGCGCCTCCAGACCTCTGCCTTTCGTGGCTCCTCTAAGTTTCCCTGCAATCCTCCCTTTTCACGACAGTCCAGACTCCCCCCGTATGAGTCTTGCCCGGAACTGGGGTTCAGTGCAGTCAGAAGTGGGGTTCAGTGCAGTCGGGATTTTCTGTCTCCTGCTAGAGGAAGCCAGTCTAGGTTCTTCACCATCCATCCTCTCCATGTGAGTGTCTCTGTACCTTAGCTTTTTATAGCTCCTCTGAGTCTCTGTGAGCCCCTCTCTTTATTTCTAGTTGTATAATTTTCACTCAGCCAGCTTTCCTGTGGTTTTGGATGGTGTCTATTTCTGTCTTTTAGTTGTAGTTTTGAAATTGTTGTGTGAGGCAGCAGTTTAGGTGTTCACCTATGCTGCCTTCTTGGTTTCTCTATATTTTATTTATCTCTTACTTATATTTTGTTCCAATAAAAGCCTAGAACCAGGTCAAATGCATGTTAACTTGTTATTTTCATAGATACCTGTAACTAATTCCATATTTAATCCCTTTAAATTGCCAAAATTATTAATTTTTACCAACTCCTAAATCTGATAGAGTCAGACATTTTCTGGAAAAACAAAACAAAACAAAACGTATTAAGATGCATGTAAAGAATACCTGTTTCAGATTATTAGGTCAGTTTAGAATTTAATCACATCTCTGGGAGTTGTTTTTGTTAGGCATTGGGAGGCTAGAGTTGAATAAAACAACTTCAAATTATTGTTTTTGTAGAAACAGACTGAGATGCAGAGAACAACAAACTGATGGTTGCCAGATGGAAGGAGTGTGTGGTGTGTGGATTGGGTGAAAACGGTGAAGGGATTAAGGAGTACACATTGGGAGTTAAAAATAGTCATGCATTTGTAAAGTATATGTAATCAGTCAGTAATATTGTATTATCTGTGTATAGTACCAGCTGGGTGCTTGAGTTTTCAGGGGGATTTTATATGTGCTGGGTTATAATTACTATATATTATGCAATTCATATCATATTTATTTAGATACAACCAAAAGGGGTCACTAGCAGAGCTGAACAATTCAGTTGCATGTGTTTTTTTTACTTTGAAGATTAGATCTATTTGGAGAAGGAAGACCCCATACCTCAAAAAATGGGATTCACATATCACAGCATCTCCCAGGTATTAAGTCTACAGATTACAAATCATTTTCAAAGACAATATTTTTGTACAAATTTTATATGTCAAGTGGACATAAATTTCTTTAAAAAAATCAAAGTATTTTATCAGAATCATTTTTTCTATGAAATCTATATACATATTTATTTATTTAGTTAGTTTTTTTATTGTTTAAGGTTTTATATATGTCTCCTTTTGTGTCTGTTTTAATAACATTTCTGTCCTTGGACAGTTCCTGATATCTGGCTTTTCTGGGTCTTTAGAGCATTGTGCAGTACACAGGCGTGGCATTGTTCAGATGTTGTCACTGCTGTGTGCAGTTGCAGGTGGCTCAGTGATTGCCCGGTTGTTATTGTCACCCGCAGTCAGGGAAAAAGAGACGGAGAATCTCAGAGAGGGAGGAGACAGGCACCTCCTGAGGTTCTCGAGGCGAGGAGGCTGTCCTCATCCGTTAGTGCTATGGAAGTGAGCAGGGGACTGTCAGTCGGAGTGTGAGAGGCACAGAGCAGAGCTGCACAGCAGGGCCGGGTTAGAAAGTGGGGCACCAGGGTTGGATTGCGGAAACCAGACTCCAGCCCAAGGTCTCCGGTGTGGGACCTTGTTTCTATCACAGTCCCTCAAGGAGTTCCTTTTCTTATTTTATCTGTAAAGTTAGGATTAGACCGTGTAGGTCCCTGCAGTTGTTCTTTGTTCATCCAATACACGAGAGTACTTTGAAAATATAATCTTTAGCTGTATGATATGGAAGAATAGGATGCCTGTTGTTGGAAAAATGAAACATACCAATTATTTTCTATTTATCCGATAGTATGTGTGAACAGGTTGCTTTTTTATTTTTATGAAGAGAATAAATACGTGTATTCAGTTTTTAAAAAGTTGTAGTACTGAAAGGCTTATTAGACAAATACTAGTCTCCGAACCAGTCCCTGCTACTCCGCCACTCTCCCCAGAGGCAACAGCTGTTAAGCCTTTCCTCTGGAGTTTGCCTTTAGATTTCTTTTACTTTTGTTGTGGTAAGAACACCTGACATGAGATCTGGCTTGGATTTTTAAGTGAGCCCTGTAGTTGACTATAGGTACAGTTTCGTACAGTAGTCTTTGGAGCTTCATTTTGCTTAACTGAGACTTTGTGCTCATTGATTGCAGCCCCAACTTCCCTCTCCCTCTAGCCCCTGGCAGCCATCACTCTGATTCCATGAATATGACTATTTCTGATATTTCTAATATGTGGAAAAGTGCAGTATTTTTCATTCTGTGGTCCTTCATATTTTCTGTTGTGTTTAACACTCTCTCCTTCCCCATCTCTTTCCCATGGTTATATTTGAACTTTCTCTTGTGACTATGTTGCTCTGGCTGGTGTTGCTCAGTGGTTATAGCATTGGCCTGCACACTAAAGGGCCATGGATTCAATTCCTAGTTAAGGGCCCATCCCTGGGTTGCAGGTTCAATCCTGGCCCAGGTCGGGGCATGTGGGGAAGGCAGCCAATTGATGTGTCTCTCTCACATAGATGATTCTCTCTCTCTTTCTGTCTCTCTCTCTCTCTTTCTCTCTCTCTCTCTCTTTCTCTTTCCTCCTCTCTCACTCCCTCCCCTTCTTTTCCACTCTAAAATAATCAATAGAAAAGATTGAGTGAGGATTAATAACAACAATAGCAAATATATATATGTTGTTGTGAATATGTCAATATTTTTCAGTGATGACATAACTGAATAGTGTACTATGGCCATGTATACTCCCCCCGCCCGCCCCCCCCCCCGGGTTTAACGATACTTTTTGTTCCCATCTGCTTAACTTTCTGACTGAGGGTGGTCTCTCAGCACGGGGCTATAATCTCCAGGCTCCCTGCCAGCTTCCATTCTAGGATCTCCCTGCACCATCATCTTGGCTCCTCGGCCTCTTCAGTGCTGCTGTTTCTGCATCCCACTTGTTCCTCTTTCTTGGATGTATTCTCGTTTTGGTGGAGCACATTCTTACTGAGAAAAAGGTATTTGGGAAGTCAAGTTTTGATACGTTGCTTGTCTAAAATGTCTTTATTTTTACTCTTTTAAAAAATCCTCACCTGAGCATATGTTGCTTTTTTTTTTTTAATTGATTTGAGAAAGGGGGTTGGGGAGGGGGGGGAGGAGAGAGAGAGAGAGAGAGAAAGGCATCAGTGTGAGAGAGAAACATTGATTGGTTGCCTCCTATCTGTGGCCCAACTGGGGATTGAACTCACAACCTAGGTATGTGTCCTGATTGTGAATCTAACCCGAAACCTTTTGGTGTACGGGATGACGCTCCAATCAGCCGAGCCACCTAGCCAGGGTTATTCTCAGTCTTGACTGATAGTGTGGGTATAGAAATTTGGTTTGGAAACAGTTTTCTCTCAGGATTTGAAAGCGTTACCTCTGTGACCTTATTTTTAGTATTGCTGTGGAGAAAACTTTATTTCTGTATAAACTTGAGAAACATCATTTCTTTGGCATCGTGTTCTGAAATTTTACCATGATGTGTTGTTATTTATTCATCATTCTTGATACCTGGTGGGCCCTTTAGGTGTAAAAGTCTGTTTCCTTAACTTCTAGGAAATTTTCTTCTATATTTCTTTGAAAATTGCTTTCCATCTTTCCATTCAAAATCAACTACTAATTATTATATGGAGCTCCTGGATCAGTCCTCTGTAGTTTTCTTTTTATTTCTCTTGTATATCCTCTTTTTGTTGTTTTGTTTTGTATCTGACACATTTCCTCAAATTTTTATTAATTTCAGTTTAAAATATGTTAGTATCTAATAGATTTTCATCAAATCTATATCACTCATGCACACAAACACATACTCTTAATATTATCAGGAGTATGGATTTCATTGTTTTAAAGTTAATATCATTTATGCCACGGAAAGAACTATGGTTTAATGAAAAGAGAAGGTCTATGGAGTCAGGAAGATTGATTCCACTCTTGATTGGCACTTGTTATTTGGCCTTGATGAGTTTCTTAGTGACTGGCCCTCCACTTGTCCTTGGTCTTATTATCTGTAAAATGCCAGTGACATCTGCTTCACACGGCTAGATGACAAAATGCACCTAAAGCACCTGGCAAAGGTTATTGGTTGGATGAATGTTAGGATTTTTCCCTTTCCCCAAGAAAAGTGAAATATTAACTGGTGTACTGGTTAAATATGAGCCTAGGGGTTTTCCCATTTGCAGCTTAATAAAAGGATGAGCAGCAAGAAAAATCTCCGTCCAGTAAAGAGAATGCCAAGTGAGTGCCTGATTTCCTCAAATAAGAATTTCCCAACCCTCATTCTGATGATTAAGTAAAAAAATAAATAAATACAGTTTTTTTTCTTGAATCGAGACTATTTCTTTGAGTCATATTTATGGGATAGTAGCTAGAGATCAACTTCTTTTAAGAAGCTGTTCATTTGTGATGGTCTTAGCATGGAGGAAGGAACATGAGAAAAGTGTGGTTGCTTAATTCAGATGTCAGTACTTTGACTTTTTTTTAAAATACAGCTTTGTTGAGATATAATCCACCTACTACAAAATTGACCTGCTTAAAGTATACAATCAGTGGTTTTCAGTACACTCAAGAGTTGTGCAGCCATTGCCACAATCTAATACATTTTCATTATCCTAAAAAGAACTGCATGTCCTTAGTCACCACCCTCCAGTTTCCCTGCCCTCCTCCAGCCCTTGGAAATTGCTAGTCTGTTTTCTGTCTCTGTGTATTTGCCTGTTTCTAATATTTCGTAAAAATAAGGATCATATAATATTCTAGAGGCCTGGTGCATGAAAATTCATGCACTGGAGGCAGGGCCCCTCAGCCTGGCCTGCCCCCCTCTCACAGTGTGGGAGTCCTCAGGGGTGGGAGGTGACCCAGCAATCAGGGGGAGGTGATGCCCCAATCATACCTCTGCTGCTGCCACTACTGGCAGCACAAGCTTTGACCAGCCTTTGCTACCTGAGCCTTGGGTGTCAGTTGGGCGGCTGCCATCTGAGGCTTGCTGGCGCCTCCGGCTGGCCCTAGCTGGCTGAGCAGCTGACATCTGAGGCTTGCCTATGCCTCAGGCCGGCCAGCCCTGGGCAGCTGGCAGGCTGAGGGTGGGTCTAGTTGCACCATACACCAGCCCTCCCCCCCCTCAAGCTGGGCTGAAAGGACTGTGGGACTCTGGCGGGGCTGAGAGGACTGGGTGCCACTATCTTTGTGGCGGGGTGATGGTCAATTTGCATATTCCCCTCTTTATTAGCTAGGATGGCCTTTGTGACAGCTTTCAGGACCTTACCTGTTAATACTTTGGAGAACAAGTCAAGGCTGCCAGAGGTGCTCAATTCAAGTTTTGTTTCCCTTTAAGAGTCAATGCATGCAGAGACCAGTTTGGCTCAGTGGATAGAGCGTTGGCCTGCGGACTGAAAGGTCCCAGGTTTGATTCCGGTTGGGGGCATGTGCCTTGCTTACGGGCACATCTCCACTGTGGGGCGTGCAGGAGGCGGCTGATCAATGTCTCTCTCTCATCAGTGTTTCTGACCTTCTATCACTCTCCCTTCCTCTCTGTAAAAAATCAATAATAAATATATTTTAAAAAAAAAGAGTCAATGCATAATACCAGATACTAAACCTGAAATGATTTTTTTAAGCTCAGGAAAAAGAAAACGCAACAGTTTTCAGGGAATTTTGTTATAGGTACAGTGGTACCTCAAGATACACGTTTAATTTGTTCCGTAAACTATGAGATGCTCAAGTCATGGCAAACTGGTGGGTCGTGTGTAGCCGGCCGATCCGCACGATTACTCGTATCTCAAATGTTGCTTGTATTTCAAAGCAAAAATCGCTTGCTTGATGGCTCATATCTGAAAAATCTCGTATGTTAGGGCACTCGTATCTCGAGGTACCACTGTATTTTGATGTATTGTTTAAACATGATATCACATAAACACTGTTTATAGTTTTATTAATATGCAAGTTCCAAAGGAAAAAATATATATAATACAAGTCCTACACAATCAAAAGGTACAATTTGATGAGTTTTGGAGATAAGTATCTACCCATGAAATGATCACCACAATCAAGATAATGAACATACCTATCATTTCCAAAACTTCCTTGTGTCCTCATTCTCTCCCATCTGAGATAATATTTGGGAGTAGTATAATGGTGAGAGACAATGTGTTTAAAAGCTGGCTGCTGGGTTACCTTGTATGAATATTCTGACTTCTCTAATTTTTTGTTTTCACCTGTAAAGTGGAGATACTTAATGTATCTACATCCAGTATTGTGGTTGGTATTAAACTAAACATTTTTATGAGGCAGTTAGTACAGTGTCTAGCACATAGTAAGGATTCCATAAATGGTAGCTGTTGTTGATGTGATTTTATTTTGTGTTCCACTAAATTACTTGATACACCGGATGGGGCAAAAGTACATTTATAGTTGTTCATATGAAAAATAATATAATAATAATAATACAACAATAAACTCAGTTTTGTGAACTCAAAACTGTAAACCTATTTTGCCCCACCCTATATTAGATAATTCATCATCATTATTATGTGCCTAATATAAAACCTAACATATGGTAGGTACTCAATTTATATTCCTTGATTCTTTTTCTCAATTCTTTAAAAAATAAAAAAATAAAATATAAATATTGATTTTAGAGAGGAAGGGAGAGGGGGACAGAGAGAAACATCAATGATGAGAGAGAATCATTGATTGGCTGCTTCCTGCACACCCCCTACTGCACACCTGGTGCATGTCCTTGACTGGAATCGTAACCGGGACCCTTCAGTTTGCAGGCTGATGCTCTATCCACTGAGCCAAATGGGCTAAGGCTCTCCTTAATTCTTGATAAGTACACTATATGGTATTTATTATTATTCACTAATCCTGATTACTAACTTTGAGAACTGATTTGAAAAATTTACATTCATCCTATCATTCATTCAACTAATTTTATTAATGCACAAGAGGTCCGGTACACGAAATTTGTGAGCAGGTATGGTCCCTAGGCCTAGCCTGTGGTCAGGACCGTCTTCCCCAGCTGCCTACACCTGACCCCACCCCCCACAGCCACCCATCCCCAGTTCTCTGTTCGCTGTCAGGTGATCAGAGCCTGACACCTGGGGTAAGGGACTGAGAGGTCGGCTGTTCTTGCCCGCTCGCCAGCCCTGCCCCCACTGCCGCTGGCCATTGGGATCGTAGCCTGCCGGCCGGGGAAAAAGAACCAAGAAGTGACTGGTCCAGCAGTTGTTCTGGTCGTTCTGCTGTTAGGGTCAATTTGGATATTACCCTTTTATTATATAGGATAGAGGCCTGGTACGTGGGTGGGGGCCGGCTGGCCTGCCCTGAAAGGGGCCCTGGATCAGGGTGGGGAGTCCCCGCTGCGGAGCAGGGCCAGCCTGGGTGAGAAGCCGTGGGCAGTTTGCAGGTTGGCCATGCCCCTGTTCAGGTGGGAGTCCCCGCTGGGAGTGGGGCCGGCCAGGGCTTGGGGCTACCGAAAGTTTGCAGACTGGCCGTGCCCCTGGCTTTGCCAGGAAGGATGTCCGGATGACGTCTGGAAGACTCCAATCTAATTAGCATATTACCCTTTTATAAGTATAGATGTATTTCATCACTGAATCAGGCACTGTGATTCTGAGTTGAATAAGATATAAGATACATCCTGTATACATTTAATCAGGATATAAGACAGAATATTCATAGCTGATGCATGCGCCAAGTGGCATGAAGTTGAGAGGCAGGAGCGCTTGCTTCCAGCAGTGGACACCCAGGATATTCTCATGAAGGGTGTGCAGTTTGATTAAGGACTCATGGGCATGGAAGGGAAGACATTCAACCTGAGAAATGGGATCAGTATTGTGTAGGGCTCTCCAGCTCAGTCTGAGAACAGAGGGTGGTCTCAGTGTAGTTGGAACACAGTAGTGTAGAGTTGAATGAAATAGCTGGAAAGGGGACTGGGGAGTCCAAAGAGGCTTGTTGAGTGAGGAGGTGAGGGGTGTGCTGTCAAGCAGTAGAGAGCCAGTGAAGATTTTATTCAGCAGGGGAGAGAGTTATACCATAAGTAGACAGCTTTTGAGGTGGCTGTTGATGGACTGAGTTGACAGGAAGACAGTTAAGCAATTAGGACTTGTAAGTGTTAGGAGGTTACTTAGGAAGGTTAATAACTATGAGAAACAGGTACACTGTAAGAGATCCAGATCCATAGGGTTGGTGCCTGATTGGTTGTCAGGGGTGGGCTTTCTTTTGGAAATCTTGTGGAGTGCTTACAGTGTGCCAGCACCAGAAGCCAGTCCCCACAGCCATGAAGTGTAGGTATAATTGTTATGCCCATTTTAGTGATGAGGAAACCAAGACGTAGGGTTTGGCTAAGAGAAGTGTGAGTTGTCCTCCAGTGGTGCTGCTCCTCTTCTGTCCAGGTCCTTTTCTCAGTCAGACCCTCTCAGTGATTTCTCACTTTGCCTTCACCAGCTTCTCCAACTGCCCTCTCGTCTCTGCTCATTGCTCTCTCCTTTGTTCAGGTCTGCATCACTCATGGCAGCTATTGTGACACAATCCAAGGTCGTCATTTTCACTGACTGTTTTCTCAAAACAGAAATTGGGTCATGTCTTTTTCTATTTTTAAGATGCTTTCTCTGCCCTAGCCAGTTTGACTCGGTGGATAGAGTGTCAGCCTGCAGACTGAAGGGTCTCAGGTTCAGTTCCGGTCAAGGGCACATTCCCAGGTTGCGAGAGGTGTGCAGGAGGCAGCCAATCAGTAATTCTTTCTCATCATTGATGCTTTTCTCTTCCATCTCCCTTCCTCTCTGAAATCAATTAAAAAAAAAAAGAAAGAAAAAAAGATGCTTTCTCATTGTCTTTGCATAGAGTATGGCATTCAGGGCTCTTACTGTATTCTGATCCTTTATAGATTTAATTTGTCTCCTTCCCCCAAAACGCCAGTTTGGCTCTGCCTTTGCTTAGACACTTTCTCCACCTCAAATGCCCTTCCTCCTTTTCTCTGCTTCATGAACTTCTCATCATTCTTCAGGAACTCACACAGGATGTGCTGTGGCAACAGGGCTCTTCATTCCTTCCTATTAGGCTGTATAGCATGTCTTGTAGTTAATTATCCAGTGCCATACCCTTTTCAAAACTGATTTGTAGCAGCTTATAAAAATACATGTTGCAGTAAAAGCAGATGGATGAACATATAAGAGCAAATGGACTATGAGGATAGGAAAATAAAGTCAAGAATAAAGTTAGGATATAAATATGTTCCATCATGTCCCGCACGATGCTGGAGGCAGCTTCAGCGTTTTCTCTGAGTTTCCTCATCAAAGTGAAAAGGGAAGCCACAGTCCAGTGCATAAAGCCAATTGCTCCAGAGAAGAGCTTTTCCTGTTACTGAGAACTGAGAGAGGTTTCTGGGGTGAGTGGAAGGTAGGGGTAAAGTTATTACATGAGGCCCTAAAACACAGCTGCTTCTTGGTCTAGCTTAACCCATGGCAAAATGCAGAATAACCAAAGGATTAACATATCATATTCTGTTGTAGTTATTGTTTTACATCTGCTTCCCTCTCTCCTCCCAAATGATCAGCTTATCTCAGGCAGGGACCTTATTTTGCTTTGGTTTGATCAATGATAGAAAACCTTAAGAGAAAGAGTGAGGAGAACCGTCTATGGTTGTGATCCGCCCAGGAATCATCATAATGCTCTGATTTGAATTCTACCAGCAAAGTCAGATTCATGTCTGAGACCCAAGATCTGTAAATAAATGGTTTTAAGTTTTCTTTACTCTTTTAGGGACTGACCTGTTTCTGAGATGGTTTACAAGCAGTAAATGCACTTAGCCACCTGAAATGGCAGAAGTGACTGCAGCTGGGCTGTCTGCCACTAATACTTACGTAAGAGAGCCCTGAAAACATTCAGTACATTCAGCAGTGCTCAGTTTTAAATTTAATTTTCCCTTTGTTTACTGCATTTGGGGTAAAGAGTGTCTTACATTACTACAATGTCATGATTAGTGTGGCAGATTCAGAAAGAAGTATGCCTTTTCAAGAGCAAAGCAAAAGCAGCAAATTTATTGAATGACTTCAGTTCTCCCCAAATAGCCCTTCTTTCCATTACTTATGTCAAATATGTCCTGTGATGACATAAGACCTTTTTAATTTTTTTTCTAAGGGCCGCTTTCCTTTTTTTGTACACTTAGGAACTTGATAAAGAACTCCCTGTGCTCAAGCCGTATTTTATCAGTGACTCTGAAGCAGCTGGAGTGAGCGAAGCTGGCTTAAGAGTCACGTGGCTGGGACATGCCACGGTGATGGTGGAAATGGACGAGCTCATCTTTCTCACAGACCCCATGTTCAGCTCTCGTGCTTCACCGCTGCAGCACATGGGTCCGAAGCGTTTCCGGCACGCACCGTGCTCCGTCAGCGAACTGCCCCCCATAGACGCGGTCCTCATCAGTCACAACCACTACGACCACCTGGACTACAGTTCCGTCATCTCTCTGAACGAGCGGTTTGGTAATGACTTGAGGTGGTTTGTGCCGTTGGGTCTCCTCGACTGGATGCAGAAATGTGGCTGTGAGAACGTGATCGAGCTGGACTGGTGGGAGGAGAACTGTGTCCCCGGACATGACAAGGTCACCTTTGTCTTTACACCTTCCCAGCACTGGTGTAAAAGGACTCTATGGGATGACAACAAGGCTCTGTGGGGCAGCTGGTCTGTGTTGGGCCCTTGGAACCGTTTTTTTTTCGCAGGAGACACCGGTTATTGCCCTGCTTTCGAAGAGATAGGAAGAAGATTCGGACCTTTTGACCTTGCAGCTATTCCCATTGGAGCATATGCACCAAGGTACGCGTGCTTCCAAAAAAACAATATTCCCGATATTGTTATACCAGAATAAGCTAACTGAATGTCAGAGTAAAGTAGTCATGATTTTGTGATACCATGTAATTTTTTATTTTATTGATGGATTTTGTTATACATTGGTTAGGGGTTAGTAGGTCACATTCAATTAAAAATTTTAAATAATCAGTCATATTAGTTACATAATTATTCCAAACCAGAAATTATATTACCAACAAAAAAATTTCTGTACCTAGCCCAGAAGTTCACACACCATTTTGGCTGAAGTTAAGCCAATCAGCCAGTATCAGGCCTCTTTTTTTTTAAATATATATTTTATTGAGTTTTTTGCAGAGAGAAAGGGAGAGAGAAAAAGGGATAAAGAGCTAGAAACATTGATGAGAGAGAAACATCGATCAGCTGCCTCCTGTACATCCTCTACTGGGGATATGCCCACAACCAAGGTACATGCCCTTGTCCGGATTCGAACCTGGACCCTTCAGTCCACAGGCCGAAGACACTCTATCCACTGAGCCAAACCAGTTACAGTATCCTCCTGTCACTTGGAGGATACTCTCCTTCTGTAACCACTCTTTGCTGCATGGCTGGAATGCACCCTTGTTCCAAAGCTCTCCTATGTATACCAGAGGAAATCCAGGAGTGGGCCCATAGCATGACTCACTTGTGTTGGTCTCATTTCAGTCAGCACTGAATGCAGTCCGGTAATGATATTGTTGCATTACTCACCTCTTGCCTTCCAACCTACATACTCATCACCTGTTTTTGGAATGGATAAAGGTCACACAAACTTTTGTGTTTTCCTTAATCCTGTCTATTTAAGGAAAAAAGTTGTTTCAAATAATTCAGTTAGATTGTGGTCAACTCCAGTTGATATGCACAAGTTAAGAGAAAATAAAAAGTAACAGTAATGAAGTCAACCCTTAACACAGTGCATTGAGCAAACCTCATCATTGGTTTCCATCTGATTTTGTTTTATTTAATTAACTTTCTAAGTTCACTAAACTGCCTTTATTAATGCTCATTTCTCCCATTTATGTTTCTTTTTAGTTTCTTTTAAGTGGCTAGATATTTTTACCTTATTTAAAAAATTTATTTTAAATTATTAATAGGGCTTGAATTTCACTTTCCCACTTAATTCTTATTCTGAATTCTAATTCAAAACTTCATCCAAGCTGTTTACAAATCAACTTCATATGTTTGATCTTTACTCAATATGTCTTTAATATGTTAGAATATCTCATTTATAATTATGAAAATAAATTTTCATATGTAGCAAAATGGAAACTTATCATATACAGAGTGTCTCAAAAAATGTATACACACTTAACAGCTAATAGCTCAATTGCTTCTTTCTTTTCAGATTTAACCCTTTAGAACTAATAATTATTCAAAGTATACATTTTTTGGGACACCCTATACTAGTATATGAGATGATATAAAGTCACTCATATAATTCCCTTTTTCTGCTTGTATTGGAGCTGTCTGTTACTGAGGTAAAAGGACAGGGGGGACATTATTTGCTGTAAGAAAATAAATTGTGGTAGCTTTTGCTGTGTAATTGCTGCTTAGTATTAACAGTTTTAGAAATAAGGTTATCTATCAAAACTTTAGAGTACTCTATATATTTAAGGTGATCACACAAAAAATGACTTTCAATAATAGGCTTGGGATGTCATTCTTTGGGAATGTTCCTATCCAAGTCCGTTAGAAGTTTGAGTTTTTGTTTGACATTTGCACTGGAGTAAGCCTTTATTTCAGATACACACGAAGGCAGAAAGAAGTATGTTTCTTAGATTTGCAGTAGGAATTAAAAAACATAAATGGAAGCACCAGTAACTGTTCTCATCTCACCCTGCATCCTGAGTGTCAGGAGCTGTGGCCGAGCAGTGCCTCTCTCCTCTGCTGCTGAGAACAGTGTCTTTGTTTCTAGGCTCCCAGAAGGCTCTGTAGCTCCTATAGTAAATAACAACCTTCTGGCTGTAAGGGATGGATGAGCTGCTCCATGATGTGTTCCATAAAGTGTAGAAGCACCTGTGCTAGTCCCTGTCCATCCATCTTGACTGCAGCAGTAGTGGGCAGTAGCAGACCCAGGATATAAATAATGTGAAGACAAAGTTTCTTTTTCTCTTCTAAACTAATGGCTAGGAAAGTAAAGGGTTTGCCTGTAGATAGTACACTTACTTCCCTTTTTATTAGAAATAATAATTCTTTCTCCTGAAAGTGTTCCCTGTTCTTTCCAAGGCATTAGACAGCCTTTCAGTGTTTCTACACTCTAATTATCATCCCCCTCATGAACCCTGTCTTCTTGTCCAACCAAAGACTGGTCAGTTGTATACTGTTTAAAAAAAATCCTCAGGTAGTTATTAGGTTTCTTCTTTTTTTTGCTCCTAATCTTTAAATATTATATATGAATTTTTGTTGGCTTTTCAATTTAGCAAGTCTTTTTTCTTTAATTCTTTTTATTATTTAAATCTTTATTGTTGAAAGTATTACATAAGTCCCCTTTTTAAAAATTTGTTTCAGCAAGTTTTTCATGTTCTTTTGCAAGTAGACTTTTAGTTTCTAATTCTTTCCCATTGTTTTGATTCATACCAGGATTGCAAACTATCTACTTTTTAAAGTAACAGTAAGTCATTTTCAGAATAAATCATCAATAAAATCAAAATACACATAGCACAAAACCTTACTATTCAAAGGAGAGTTTTGCTTGAGACTTATCTATCGTATAGCAGTTTGTACATGAAATATTTTTGCGTTTTTCCTGAAGAAAAGTAGACTTATAGGAGATGGTTTTGCCTGTGATTTTTTTCCTGTGCATAATCTTAAAGGTTAATTAGATGAAACAGTCATTATATATTTCAAAGGCTTGAATTAATAAATTGCTGTGTTTCATCAGGTGGTTTATGAAATATCAGCATGTGGACCCAGAAGAAGCTGTAAGGATTCACATTGATGTTCAAACAAAGAAATCTGTGGCCATTCACTGGGGAACTTTTGCCTTAGCAAATGAGGTCAGTCCCTGATAAAAATAACTGGTGTGTTTGATCTATGATAAGATTCAGGCAATATCACTCCCTATTGTGTGTTCAAACTAGAATCAGAACCTGTGTGGTTCATAGTCATCACATGAAGTAGTAAATCATGAATTAGTAAAACAGTATTTATATAGTAAAAAAACCCTCATTGCATGCTATTCTTTTGACTTATTTCTGTAATGAAGCATGTGTTTACTTAACAAAAATGAGTGTAGTCTTGGGAAACAGAAAAATGAACCATCATGTCTTCTCTCTCAGGGAGCCTTTCCTTTTAGAAGAACATGTAAGACGTGTACATAATAACTATAAAACAGATATCAAAGGGGTAAGTGGCCTCAGAATCAGGGATAGTTACTGATTGGAGGGATCAGGGAGAGCTTCATGGGAGAGGTGACATTTGAACTTGGCCATGAGAAGGCATTTCAAGAGATAAGGGCAGAGTGTAGGATTGGAAGCAGCACCTGGTGATAGTGAGGAATTCTGTTCAGCCAGAGTATGGATGTCATATGGAGGGCAATGGAGGAAGTAAGGCTGGACAACTTAGAACTTTTTAGAAATGTTAAACATTGATTCAGTGTCTGCTAGGTGCCAGATGTTAGGAGAAATGGTACTTTTACTCATAGACTTATAGAAGAGCTGATTTTTTTAAATTAAAATTGATTTCAGAGAGGAAGAAAGAGGGAGACCGAGATAGAAACACTAAGTGATGAGAATCATCCATTGCACGCCCTACACTGGGGATCAAGCCTGAAACCTGGGCATGTGCCTTGACTGGGAATCGAACCATGACCATTGAGCCACGCAGGCTAGGTAAAGAACTGATTTTTTAAAAAATATTTTTAATTGATTTTTCACAGAGAGGAAGGGGAAAGGATAGAGAGTTAGAAACATCGATGAGAGAGAGACATCTCTCAGCTGCCTCCTGCATACCCCCTTGGTGCCTGCAACCAAAGTACATGCCCTTGACCGGAATCGAACCCGGGACCTTTCAGTCCCCATGCCGACACTCTATCCACTGAGCCAAACCGGTCTTGGCAAGAACTGATTTTTTTGCTTAAGGTAGCAGAACCCTAGAATTTAGCTACTAGCCAGTTCTGGAATCAAGCAAGATAGAAGAAAGCTTTCCCGTCTTTCCTGGATCCGGTACCTACCCTAAGCAAAATTTAGAAATGGTTGGTTGGCTTCTACTTTACTTTATGTGGCATCTTCCACATCTCAGGGCAGGAACCGTTTTCATGCTGTGTCAAGCACTCCCTTTCTGTCCTGTTTTTGGCCTGCCCTTTCCCTAGGTTACAGCTTGTTCCAGAATTACCTAATACAGTGCTTTCCCACTGCCTATCCCCCCCACTCAAAATGGCCTTATCGTGATGCAATAATCCTAAACCACACTGATGGGAGATAGAGTGGAATGAATGACCACAGGGATGAGGAGGATGAACAAGAATGTGTCTTTGTACCTGAAGAAGGGGGGAAGTTTGATACTGGTTTTCATTGGTACACCACTATATTTGGTGGCATTTCTTATTCCATATGTGCGTGTTCCATATAGATATATGCATATATATGGTCCACATGTAATATATGCCAGTGACTTAGAATTATTTTATTAAACCTGTGCAGAGAGGAATCTGGGATGTCACCTAGATTTTTAACTTCAGTGATTGTTGTGCTTTTTACTGAGAAGATAGAAAACCCTAGTCTTCATGAGTTACTGTATTATTCAGCCTTCAAGAATTATTTCTGTTAAAAATCTAACTTCCATCTTTCTTTCTTAATGAAACATGTAATAAAAACTCATTTAGCAATTTGGAATGTGTTCACATTTTGACATTTGTTGCATAAAATGGACAACTATGAGTTGTTAAATTATAAAATAACTTTTTTGGGGAGGATGTTTGCCTGATTTGTAAACACTTTAAAACGATTTGCATATAAGTAAATATATTCGCTGTTTACTATAAGCAGATTAAGGGCATTCTTAACTTGGCAACACTTTGAAATTATGCATATAACATCTAATTTATCTAGGAAATGAGTAAATTTTCTAGATGATGTATTTAAGCACTAAAACTTAATAAAACAACTCAGTTCTGGTGGAAACATAGTTCAAGCATTACAAAATGTACATTTAACTTTTTAAATGACCAGGGTCTTTATCTTCTATTGGAATAGATCATAAAGCATAACCCTTAAATGGGAATGTATGAGTTGTCTTAGGCGGTTCCTGGTCCTTATTGGCTTGAAGCTGGGAGCTTCTGCTTCCATCACTTACTCTTACTCTCCTCGACTAGACTGTCTTGCTTTATATAGTTGTTTGGCCCCAGGGCCGTGGGTATTTTTCTCTCTCTTGCAGAACTGAAGTGCTCCCACTGAGACAGCTTCCAGTCACTCGTAAGCTCAGGCCCTTCTTCTGGGCCTATCTTCTGGATCAGGGGTGGGGAACATCCAGCCCTAGGGCCATATTAGGCCTGTGAAATCATTTGGTCTGGCCCTGCCAAGGCATTAGGAACAAGTTAATTAAATGTTTGACCAATTATAGTAGGCTAATTTTTAAGTCCATAATTTTGTATGGCCCATGAATGATGTCATAAATATCCAAATGGCCCTTGGCAGAAAAGAGGTTCCTCAACCCCTCTTCTAGATAGTTTGAAACAGCCAAGAAACTCAGATATAAGAAACTCAGATATTTTAGCATCAAAATCCATACCAAGTTATAGCTTATAACCAGAGTTATAGCTTAGCAAAGAAATTAGTGCACGATGATTATGTAATTATATTGTTGGCTAAGACTTACAGGGAAAAGAAATGAACAAAACAAGGTTTTAAAAAAAGATTTTATTGATTTGAGAGAGAAAGGAAGGGAGAGGAGAAAAATGAATCTGCTGCCTTCTACATGCCCTAAATGGGGCAACCTGGGCAGGTGCCCTGACTGGGAATTGACCTGGTGACCTCTTGGTTCATGGGTCAACACTCAACCACTGAGCCACACTGATGGGGCTAAAACAAGTTGTTTTTTAGTGGGGAAGAATTTCATCATTTTGAAATTGCAAACGAAAATAATTTTTCAAAGGCAATGCCTTGAAGGCACTGATTTTATTGGTAATAAGTTAAAACCTAAGTTATTCAGTACTTAGTGAAAAGGCATCCTTGACCCTCTAAACATAGCCATAAACCTGGAAGTGAGCAAGGGGGGAGAAAGAAACCTGTGCATGGTCAATAACTGTTAGCAAACCTGTGCATTGTAAAAAATATATATTTTATTGATTTTTTTACAGAGAGGAAGGGAGAGGGATAGAGAGTTAGAAACATCGATGAGGGAGAGACATCGATCAGCTGCCTCCTGCACGCCCCACACTGGAGATGTGCCCGCAACCAAGGTACATGCCCTTGACCGGAATCAAACCTGGGATCCCCCAGTCCGCAGACTGACACTCTTATTCACTGAGCCAAACCGGTTTTGGCGAACCTGTGCATTTTTAAAAAACTGATTCTTAGAGAGAAGGGAGAGGAAGAGAGAGGAACATCAATATGAGAATAAAACACCAATCAGCTCAGTGGATAGAGCATCGGCCTGTGGACTGAAGGGTCCCAGGTTCGATTCTGGTCAAGGGCATGTACCTTGGTTGCGGGCACATCCCCAGTGGGAGGTGCTGCAGAAGCCAGCTGATCGATGTTTCCCTTTCATCGATGTTTCTAACTATTCTTCTCTTTTCCTCTCTGTAAAAAAATCAATAAAATATATATAAAAAACCCAAAAACACCAATCAGCTCCCTCCTGTGTGTCTCTTATTGGGGATTGAGCCCAAAACCTAGGCATGTGCCCTGATTGGGGATTGAATCTCTTAGTTTATGGGATGATGCCCAACTAACCGAGTCACACCAGCCAGGGCCAAACCTGTGCATTTTAAAGACAGAAAACTTTCCTCATTTTTCTAGTATATCCTTGCTGTCCCTTCTTAGTCTCTGCTGCCATTCCTCGTTATGCTTCCTCTAAACAGTATCTTAGGACTCAGCTCAGGGACTTCTCTAGCTGGTTACTCCTGTGGAGATTTCATCAGTCTTATGGCTTTAAATACCACTTATCAACCACCCCCCTGTAGCTCAGGTTTTTCCCGTAATCCACATTTATATTTCCAACTGTCTTCTTAACAGTGGTACCAAAATCTAAGCCCAAAACCAAACTTTCTGAGCTTCCCTCAAATTTATTTCTCATACATCTCAGTAAATGGCAAATCCTCCTTCCAGTTGCTCAAGCCAAAACCTTGACTTCTCTCTCATATCTTCCCTCCACCCAGTTTCTCCCCATGCAGTCAGCTTACCCTTTCAGTTATATTAGGACTTTGACCATTTCTCATCGCCTTCCGTGCTACATGCTGTCCCTTGTAGCCTGTTCTCAACACTGCAGAGGGCAGTGACCTTTACATACTGAATCAGACCATGACACTCCTCTACCGAGTAGCTTCCCATCCTACTCAGTCAGAGCCACAGCCCTCACAATCGCCTGCAAAGCCCTGTGCATTCTGTCCCAGCAGGTCTTTGTTCAAATATCGCCTTCTCATAGAGAACTTTTTGAACTGCTGTATTTAAAATGAAACCTCCACAACACACACTTGCCCACGTTTTGTCCCCAGAATATATCAACCACTCAGATTAGATACTATTTTCTTATTTATTCATTTCTTATCTGTCTCTGTATTAGACTGCAGGCTCTAGGGTTCTGCTTGGTTCCTTGGCCTGACTACTGTACGGTGCTCAAAGGATGCTCATGTGTGAAGGGTGGAGGCAGACCACCCGGTGGTGATTAGATGAGGCATTTTGCTTTTTTCCACATTTTACAAGCTTTAAAAATTGAAGTGGGAGGAAATCCCTTTGAAATAAAGGGGGAAAGTAGCAATTATACAATGTAAAGATTTAAACCAAAAGAGAAAAATTGGTGAGGTGATTTTTAATTGTTAATACCTTTTAAATCAGTAGATAGAATAACCCATATCCAGGTGGTTTCATTTTATTTGGAAAACATTTGATAGGTTAAAACATTCTGCAGCAGTGTGCTATCTTCACCTCTTTTTTTAAGATTGAAAAGGTGAACACACAAAGGGATATCCCACCTGTCATATTTCTGTCCTTTCACCCTGCACACTACAGTATCAATATATGGCTAGGGATTTGAGGATAACCCTTCTTCAGCCAGAAAGATTTCTCTAGCATTTCTTACATACATAACACTCCTACAATATAAGTTTCTATATTAAAAAAATATTGATAATATTTAATTCTCTAATATTACCTTAGGCATTGATTTTGTTTCGATTGAAATTTCACGTAGTGAAATGGTGAGCAGATTTCATGCAATTTAATGATGTTCAGTCTAAGTTGGAACCAAATTTGACAAACATGGCGTTTGGATAGATTGATAAGTATGTTGTTTCCATCGACTTAACATTAATAACTCTGTTGTATTAGAAAATGTGATTAACTCATTTCCTAATGCTTCAATGAAAGGGGCACCAGTTTAAATAGACATGTTAGTCATTTTAGTTTGAATTTTTATTTGAAATATCCCCCAAATACATGTATGATTAATCTTTTCCTACTTTTTCCTCTCTCTGCCCTTTGCCAGCATTATTTAGAGCCTCCAGTGAAACTGAATGAGGCCCTAGAAAGGTATGGACTTAAGAATGAAGACTTTTTTGTCTTGAAGCATGGGGAATCAAGATACCTACATACCAATGATGAAAGCTTTGAATAAATATGAGCACAGGAGCTTTTAATGAAATAAATTTGATATAAATTTGAAAGACTATGAAATTCATGATTATGATTTTTTTACATTTGGAAACTTCCTTTACATTTGCAAGTTTGTTTTAATGTAAACTTTACTAATACGATTTCCAGTTCATATAAACAAAGAGTTCAGGTATGGGTCAAGTAATAAATTGGCTAAAACTGATTTTAAAGACTCATTCTGTTCTGTTCTTAAGGTCCTTCTACAAGGTTAGTCAAGCCTGTTTACATACCTAGATATGCTCAGATAAACATTTCTTACGTTCACATTAATGATAAAATTGATTCACATGCTTATAGCACTTCTTACTCTGAGTAGCTTACATGCCAAATATTAAGTGATATATATTTTAAAGCATAAAAACATAGAAGTTAGGCTAAGTCACATTTGTAAAGACAATTTTTAAAAAGGAATGGTATATTTCTATTGTATGCCTACAGTCCCTAAATCAAAAGCTCCGACAGAATAAGGGAGTGTGGTTATAAGAATATGATATATGAAATGTTCTATTTTTAATCCAAATGTCAGACCTGCTAAGCACAAATATAGCTGCAAGGAAATATTTTACAAAGATAAATGCAGATATTAAGTGTTAATATACCATGCACTTTGAATTAAATTTCATTCTCTGTACACTCATATTTCTCTGGTTTCTTAGCTCTAACTCAATATGTCAGTAAGATTTATATTTTAAGTTTGACCTTATTCAGATGTCATATTTTTATATTAAATGATTCCCTCAGCATGATTCTACTTTTAGTAAACCAGTGTAGAATACTAATATTGAGAGAGAGAAAGAGGGAGAGGAGGAGAGAGAACCAGCTGACTTGAGCCTCAGTCTTAAGGGCTCTAAAGTCACTAGATTACTCTGAACCATCTTAAGTATGCCAATTAGATACATTTGGAGGTCTATTCTGTTATTTATAGTCTCAGTGAAATGAGCTTTATTCATAACAAATAAAGATTTTTTACACCAAATGCTACTGCAGCAGTGCTGTAGCATATATATATATATATGCATGCTACAGTTAGCCACTTAATTTCACCAAGGATTTTTCTGTTACTGAAAAAAATCATCTATGGTCACTGTGCCTCAGTTTCCTCATGTAACAAGAGGAGAATTTTGAGCTACCTCCAAAAACCATGAATAAATAAGCGAATTTTTTTTTAAAAATGCACTTTGAAAATATAAGGGAGAAAATGATTTTTTAGGATACCCTTACATGTAGAATTGAAAGCTGGAAATAGGTTAATTTTTTTGATAATGCATTGTTCCTGTTACAGAGTTCAGTGTGTGTGTGTGTGTACACACACACACACACACACACACACACACACACACACATCTATATATCTATATCAGAACATTAAACACTGAGGATTGACTTTATCTCATTCATTTTGTAAAATTTGGAGAGCCAAAACCAAATGTAAATGATCTTAATAAAAGTTTAGCATTTTTATCTACAAAGATGCAAACTGATCAAAAGGAAATGTGTAATGTTTGTGTATATACTGTATGTGAACGTATGTGATTTGGGAGCACTAAAGCACAAAAAATTTATCCATAAATAAAATGGACCTTCAGGAAAAAAAATGAATAAGCATAAACTTTTTCACTTCAAAGGAGCATTTAGCAAGCAGTTGCAAATCAGGATGTTAGGTTTGTGGTGGATTAGTTTTGAGTTGTGTTACCCTAATACTAGCCAATGTTTTTGTGATCACCTTCCTTGCTATTTCACGCTGAATGGAAAATTCATCTCTTACCTCTGCTCTACGAAACAAGCTAAGCACCTCTTGTTGATTTCTTCTCTGTCGAATGCCTTAACATTATTTTTGTATTCACATGTACCAACGGCTGGTCTCTAAGCACTTTAAATTATGTGCTAGTTCCACTTAATTGGGCCTGCCTCATATTTCTAGTCTGCTTCACAAGCTTTAATTACCACTCACATTCTTTCTACTTTGATGTTTTATTACTAAGAAGTACATTAAGCTTCATCTCTCCTTATAGAATCTCACTGTTTAGCCCCATTTTATTTTTTACTTATATCTACATTTTGAAGGGTTTTCTGCAAAATGAAAAAAAAATTGAAAAGCATAAGACAAATATATTCTCTTCCCTTCATCCAGTCTAATGTATTTCCCAATACTTTTTAATCTTCTTCCTCTAAGTCAATTTCATTTTCCTCTTTGATTAGCTGGCATCATTACCAATGTGAGACATTACTGAAGTTTCCTTTTTTCTGTGGGAACTGAGGAACACTGACAGTCCTCATTGCCCGAGAGATGGAACCACCAATTAGAAGTCGCACCTACTAAAAGCCAAGGTGTGCTACCATCTATAGAGATAAAGACATGCTTGTGCATTTTCATTATGTAATTCTTTCTGGGTAGTTACAATGACTCCCCCTCTTTCTCCAGCATTTTGACATTTCAGGGTCAATGCTCTGATTTTCAAGATATTTGGTTATTTATTCAAACTAATAGAAGAAGAGGCAGTTTTATAATTCAGTGCTACTAAAGCACATTGAATCCAAAGCCCAGTTTTTAATGTGTGCATTTTGAATATATATTTTCAGTAAATAACGAGGCAGATTAAAAAATTATTATAAAGAAATCTATCAGGGAATTAATACTTATGTTTGCATCACTGATAAAGTATTATTTTTAGTCATCATATGTACATTAATACTGTAGCCACTTACAAATTTACATGTTTTCATTTCAATATGGAATCCTTTTTCTACTGGAAAAATATTTTTTCCAAGTTTGAGTTCTGTATCAGGATAACTGAAAATACATCTTTCTGTTTGAGGATTTTGACTTCCTGTGGAAATCCATGTATTTACCAATGGAATTTAAAGTACTATTAAAGCTTTGCCTGAAATACTTGAGTAGGAAAGCTGCTTGCATTTTTATTTTTTACTTAATAATAAGCATGGTGGTGATGAACTTGAATTTCAATATATCAATGAATTGTTATAGTAGCTTATAGAGCAAAAATATTATTGAAGATAATAGCTGAAAAATTTTCACATGTTGTATGTAATTTTAGTCAAGTAAAATATGGATTAAAGTTAATGAATAAAGTACTATCAATTAATAGGAGAAAACATAACCTTGTGAGTTACTTTTCCTTTTTATTTAAAAAATGATAAAATTTATGCCACAGTAAAAATTTCAAACAGTAGAACGTGAACATAGAAAAGTCATTTCCTTATTTCACAGTCCCACGCCCCAGGAGTTTGAGTATCATTAGAAGTGGCTATCCATATATAAGCCTAAATATCTTTCATTTAAAAACATCCTTATTTCATGGGTGTCTTTCCACATTAGCACATTCAGACATACTTAGTTCTTTAAGACTAGATGATTAACTTAACCAGTTGCCTATATGTGAACACTTAGATGGATCCCAGTATTTTATAACAGCATCTTTACATGCTGACACACTGAATGGGAGTGGGTGAGTAGTAGGAAACACTTCTCTGAAAAGTTTACCATTTTCATTGACTGGAATAGATTTTAATAATTAGAATAGACTTTCAAAAGCAGTATGGCTAGGCTGGCAGGTGGACTTAAGAGCATAGGATCTCATTGCTATTAAAAAAGGTCATTCCTACGGCAGTTCTGAACATAGAAAAGTCAATCACATACTAATGCTCTCTCAGGTGAGTAACTACTAATCACAGCAAACAGCATAAGAGTAGCTTACATATAAAAAGGTCACTGTCACTTCATGTAGAAGAAATAATTAAAGTAGCTCAGCAAAGAGCAAAATAAAAGGAAATAAATGTTTCAGAATAAGCTGTTATATTTGTTTGGTATCAATAAAATGGTCCAAAATATACCAGAAGACCATGGCAAGTTCTAGCTGTGGAAATGATGAAATCTGATATTTACTGTTTAAATTCAGCAGCTGGAAGAATCCCTTTGTAAAGAAGATGAAGTTTACTTCCAGACTGCATTACTCTTTAGAAAGTATGACCTACCAGTTAGAATTTGGGTATTATTGTTACCTTTTCCTTCACGTCCGCATCATGATGATTAACTAATGCTCTCATTTTCTGGGCACATTCTTCTCCATATAACAGGAAAAACAATGAACCTTGAGTGAAAGTAGGCTGAATAGTTAAGTGGTCTTCCTTTTTGAGGCAGTTATTTATATTCTGAAATAGGGTAAGAGCTCGAAGAAGAATCTCCTTTGCCACGTGGCCATCATAAAGGGAAAGGAAGGATGAATCCACCTGAAAAAGGAAACAATATGTATTATTTTAACATGTGAAAACATTTTTCATGTATATTTTCACATTTTAAAACTGTTGAATACATTTTTAAAATCTTACCATTGAACATTATCCCTAAGATTGTATAATTGCAAAATCTTATGTACCCCCCACACCGTCTACTAATGGAAAAAAGGTTTCCTATTTTAGCTAAAAAATATGATTTCCTTGGAATCCTAGAATATAATCATTTGTGAAAACACCCATTTCCTTTTTTAAGATCCATCATACAATCTTCACGGGACCTCATCAATTCACCCGTCAAACAGTTACTGCACACGTGCCACAGGGCCCAGGATGAGCAGGTGAATTGAGCGCAGTCTCTTTCCACAGGAGCTGAGGTTGTTCTAACTCTGCACCATCTTGCTTCCTTCAGAATACTTATCTTTTAATTGTCTTGTTCTCCTGTTACATATTTTTGTCTCCTCCCTACACTGTAAGCTCCATGAGGACAAGCACCATGTCATCCTGTACGCATCTGGAGTATCGGCACTCGGCGCAGCACCAGGTGCGTCCTGGGGACTCCTTTCATACTAGTGTTTCAGTAGGTAAGAGATACATGGAGCATAACAAAGTCAAGTGTAAGATGTGATGATATAGGTATATCCCAAATTGGGTGGAGACAGAAAAATTACTATTTATTTTTACTAGGAGACCTTTTGAATAACAAATTTTAATAGTAAAATATGCTCCTTACAAAAATTTTGAGAAATTCATATAGACAAAAAAGAACCAAAGAAAAAACATAACACAATATTGCTCCTCAGAGATGATCCCTGTTAGTGTTTTAAAAGGGATAAATCCATTCAGATCTATCTGTCCAAATCTACATATTTATATGTTTACAAAACAAACATGTAAGCTATTTACTTGGGCACCAAGTAGTCCTTCAGTCATGGCTGGATTTTCAGACAAATTCAACAGCAGCTTTAAAACTTGAACCTGAAATAAGAACAATATTGGCAGACTTAGTTGGCATGAATTTTTCCTCTCCCCGTCCTCTCGCCATGTCACATTTTAAAGCACTGCCTATGCTTCAAGGTCTAGCTCAAATTCTCTTTCTCCGTGGAGGCTCTCAATTCATCTTATGTAAAAGGGATTGCTTGCTCCCTCCCTACCTACACCTCCTCTTGCCCCCCAAACTTGACAAAGGTCTCAGAGCACTTGTGTTATTTAAACCAAATTTTTCCAATTACCTTGTTAGGGAGATAGGGAGAAAACTGTGAAGACAATATTCACCCCCACCTACATGCATATATAACACATGGTAGGTTCAACATGTTTTACATAAATTGTATTATGATTACTGTTAGGTGAAATATGGTTTTTGGAACAAGAATCTTTTAAAGCTCAGTTTATTTCTATTTAAAGTATGCAAATTTAAAAACAATTTGGTTACCAAGAATAAATAAATACCATATGGCCCCTTTCTTCTTAGTAGGTCACAATGAATCTTTGAATTTACTTTTTTTAATGTGAAAAATGCTTTACAATCATTTAAATAGGCAGTAATAGAAATAATCAGCAAATAAATGTTAACTTATAGGCAAGTAGCTAAAATATCAGCATTCCTATCACTTATAACTGAAAACTTAGCAATAAAAAAATTAAAATAGAATTACTACTTAAAAAAAAAAGGTCAAGTAAAACTACTTTCCACAAGATACTTGAAATGACAGTGAGGAGGAGGGAGGGGATTCTGAAGTCAGGAAACGGTGACAAATGTGCTCTCCACTACACCCGAAAGGAACCGGATGTGTATTTTATAAAACTTTCTTTGATTACAAAGGCATTATGTGTTTACTAGAGAGTATTAGCAAAGAAGATAGAGAAGCACAGAAAGGGAATTCACCCATATTTCCATGGCCAGAAATGATCATTATTAAGTTTTGGTATTTCCTCCTTGGTCTTTATGTATCTACTAAAGTCCTGGTTCCTTGGCCTGGCAGGCACCCTCTCACAATCCAGGACCCCTCAGGGGATGTTGGACTGCCAGTTTTGGCCCGATGCCCGCAGGCCAGACCAAGGAACTCCACCAGTGCACGAATCCACGCACTGGGCCTCTACTATGCATATAAGATCTTTGGTTAATCTCTTCCTGCTCTCCCTTCCCTCTGAGATTCATCAGCCTGTTCCATGTTTCCATGCCTGTGCAGTGTCTGCCCCCTAGTGATCAGTGTGTGTCATAGCTACCAGCCAAATGGTCAAAAGGTTGCTAGTGGCCTAGTGCACAAAAATTCCTTCAGACCAGCCTGCACCCTCTCCAATCTGCGACCCTTCGGTGGTCAGACATCCTTCTCAGAATCTGGGATTACTGGCTCCTAAATGCTCACCTGCCTGCCTAATTGCCGTAACCACTCTGCATGCCAGCCGGCTCTCCTCCAACTTCCCACCCCCCAGTCTTCTTGCCCCCAACTGCCATTCTTGCCAGCCTGATTG
>PVJN01018135.1:0-39470 GCA_004026805.1 Lasiurus borealis
GAATAATCTATCCAGCAAGGCTAACATTCAGAATTGAAGGGCAGATAAAGAGCTTCACAGATAAGAAAAAGCTAAAGGAGTTCATCAACTCCAAACCAGTGTTATATGAAATGCTGAAGGGTACTCTTCTAGAAGAGGAAGAAGAAAGAGCTAAAAGACAAAAAATTATGAACAAATACATAGCTATCAACAAGTGAATTAAAAATTTGATCAACAGAATAAACTGGTGAATATAATAGAATCAGGAGCACAGAAATGGAGTGGACTGTAATTCCTAGGGGGAAAGGGGTGAAGGGTGTACAGGGAGAGACTGGACAAAAATCATACACCTATGGATGAAATCAATGGGAGGGAGTTAAGGGCCGAGGGAGGGTGGGAGCTGGGTGGAGGGATGCTATGGAGGGGAAAAAAGAGAAACAAATGTAATAATCTGAATAATAAAGATTTAATTAAAAAATATATATATAAAAAAAGAAAATCCTAAATAATAAGAGCCTAATATGCAAATCAGCTAAACAGCAGAAAGACTGGTCACTATGATGTGCACTGACCACCATGGGGAAGATGCTCAAAGCAGCAGCTGCTCCCAGCCCAGTGATCAGGCAGTGCCAAGTCAGCCAAAGTGGATGCCAGCAGGGGACTCCTGATCACCTCACCACTTCCCACAGATTGGCCCTGTTCACTGGTCAAGCCTAGGGACCCTACCTGTGCACTAATTTCATGCACTGGGCCAGTAGTGTTCTTTTTATAATAGTCATGGCTCCTCTGAGAAGAGAAGGGAATTGAATAAAATGTAGGGGAACTTCATAATCACTGAAATTTTCTGAAATTCTATACAAAGATGAATTAATTTAATAAATGTATAATAAATTTTTTTTAAATAAAAGCAATTGCAGAAAATTTAAAGTCAATGAATAGAAAACTGGAAGCTTAGAGTATTTTGAGAACTGAGTTCTCCAACATATAAGGAAATAGTGGCTAGCAGAGTTTGTCTGATTGCAGATCATATGTTGAAGAAGTGAGAAAAAAACATAAAAACTAAACTGGAAGTGTTTGTGTATGATTTTAAGGTTGGATTACATTCTGTGGATTAAGTTTTAAGCAAAAGCGTAAGATTATTGGACCTGTGTTTTACAGTTTTATTAGTATCTGTTGTAGAGATGGATTGAATAGATTAGAGACAAAAGCATTAAGGCTTTTGTATGTATGTGACAATTTCAAGAACAAAGTTGTAGTATGCTGTTACATCTCATAAAAATCAACTTACAAATATACTACTGGTGGTTAAGTGGTAGACCTATCTCTGAGCACACTTACACATTAATGTGTTTGTATAATTTTACCATATTAGCTATTGCTATCTTTTATATATGCTTAAGGAAATTTCAAGATATAAAAATTATTAGGATTTAGCAAAAAATTTAATCTGTTCATTAAGATAAACGTTTTTCTTTTTTTCAATTCCCTTGACTTCAGATTCTTAAGAAACTATGAATCTTCAGGTTCTTAAAGAAATCATATCAGATCAAAAAGACAGATGACACCTAGTTCAGCATCTATTTCAAGACATCTTCCTAACTTCTCTAAGTAAAAAATGGGATATTGAGAAAGTTATCAGTCACCGCTGCCTTTTCCTCTACTGGTGATAGAGATAGAGTCAATCAACCTGAGCATCTGCCCAGGTCAGCATACTAAAGGAGATTTTTCATATGGGGGTACACTTTATGATATAGTTCTCCTTCCAGAATACATGCTAATTTTAACTCTGGACTCCTCTTATTGTTTTTAAGAAGGAAGTTTGATGATTTTTTCTTAAGGAAACCATCTACCTTCTATTATGCTGTTTTTCATCATCAAGACTTTTAAAGGCTATCTATCTCATAATTTTTAAGATGAAACACATTTCCCAATTTCATTCTTCCTAGAGGATGATTTTTTAAAAGTTAAAAGGGGAAAAAGTTTTCAAAAGTGAAATTAAAATGGAGGTGATAAGTGAAGGTAGTGTTCCCATGTTTCCTTCTCTTTTCAAGTCCTCTAAATTTTTCTCCTTCCCTCCATTATTAATCTCCTACTTCAACAACACCAATTCCTATTTTTCACACTATATTTAATTGGACAGATATTTGTCTAATGCTTATTAAATGCATTAAACAAAAGGATTTAGTCCCAGAGCAAGAGAGCAGTCTTGTCTCGTGGGTCAGAAAACACAATAAAAATAATTAAAAAGGATATAGATTATAGTGGCCATGAATTTTCTGAGCATAGGATTCTTTTATTCAACAAGGGTAGAACACTAGGTACTAGGGATACAAACATGCTTCAGGTGGCAATTCTACCTGGAAAAAGCTCAGGTTAATAGAGATAACCACGTCATTATATCCTGAGTTACATAACAGAGGTATTTAAATATTCTTCATGAGTTCAGTAAAAAAGTAAAGACTTGGAACTTGTGTGGAGTAAGGCACTATAAAGGAGATGCGACCCAGATGACCAAAGAGGAAGTGCAGTGGGAAGAAGGGAATAAAGGCATGTGTCTGCTATGTGTCAAGGTAGAGGTCAGACAAGCAGTTATTACTTGAGGAAAGGAAAATTGTTCAGTCACTAAAGAACAGGGTGAGTAGAAAGGAATTTAGGAAAGAACTGGGTGTGGGAAAGGGTTGGGTGGGATGTTGTGTGGGCAGCAATGACAGTCACTGTTCTCAATGTTTTATATGTTTTCCCATATTTACTCCTCACAAAAATTCTGAGTCAAGTATTATTAGTCTAATACCGCCAAAACGAAATCTAATCCCAGTTAAGGTAAAAATAAAACAAAAAATATCTCAAATTTACATAGGCAGAAAGTGGCAGAGGCAGGACTTAAATTTAGGTCTCACAGGCTTTAAAGCCTGTGTTCTGACTCTTGGAAGAGTGGACAGTAAAGGGAAGTCTACTGGTGAGGAGCCTTGTTTGTTATGGGAATTTCAATTCTATGTATATGCAGTGGGGATTCAAATAAATATTTTAAACAATAGGAAAGAAATAGTCTATCATGTAGAAAGAGGAAAGCAGTGGTGTTTTCAGGATTTCTTTTGCTAATATTAGTGAGGTATGGCAATTAGTATTAGATGAAGATTGGCTTCAAGTTATGATTGGGCAGGAACAAAATAAAATTAAATTTTTCTATGATAACTGAATATAGTCATGTGCATATAATTAAATTAAAATATGATTTAATTTAGGAATGAATCCTGAAAAGGACAAAAAGTTACATAGAGCTAGCTGACTGAATGATTTTCAATGCATTTTTCAGCTCATTGACATTTAAATGAAGAAAAGACCAGCTCATACACATCTGTAAAAGCACTGTTTTCACAGTTATTTAAGGTTGATATCTACACAGAATTCAAACAAATCCATTATGTCACAGTGACTTCTTAACCAGGCTTTTCAGAGTGGGTAATAAATTAGAAATCTGTATAAATTTGTTAGCATCACGTGAAAGCCAGTATCTCACTGATTTTATATGAAATGAACGGTATATTGTATCCTATTTTTCTATAAGTAATAAAGTATACATCAAGAAGAGTCTCTCTATTAGGCCCTAGGATGTCCTAGAACTACATGTGTAGAAAGTCAACTAATACTAAAAGCATAATAACCTGTTATGTGGCAAATGCCTGCATTTCTTTTCTTCCCTTTTTTTTAAAATGAGCAAACCCATTAATAAGCCAGATCGATGCATTAATATGCTTATATTATCATTTATTGAAAATAATGTGTGTTGTAAAAAATTCTCAATAAATAAATTAACTTAAGTGAGGAAATTGTACTTTTACTCTAAATTCTGTATTTAAAGATGATTGTAGATTGAATGGACTCATTCAAGTGATTCTTTGACTTTCTTAAAAAAATTAAATTCTTTATTATTTAAAGTATTATCCCCTATTGACCTCTCCCTGGCTTTGAATTTTGATTCTTCTACTTCATAGCTGGATGATTTGAACAAGTTACTTAGCAGCTTTGAACTCAGTTTCCTCATTTAAAAAATGGGAATGAAACCCCTCCCTTTGGAAGAGATACGAAGATTAAATGTGATAATATATAGGGCACAGGTAGGTACTTGGTTTATGGAGGCTTCTACTGTCCTGATTATAGAAGGTCACATATAAATTGCTTTGACTTTAACATCAGGTTGCTGCCAAAGGAGACAATCATGCTAAGAAGTATATTTGTCTAAAAATAAAGATGATTATAGGTGTGATTGTAGATTCTTGCATATAAGAAGACTAGTGGCCCAGTGCATGAAATTCGTGTACATTAAAGGGGAATTAGAGGAAATATTTGAATATTCCTATTTGCCCTTCCTCTATAATAGAAGTGTCAGAAATGAAATAAAATTAGTAAAATGTATATTAAAATCTCTCTCCTTTCAGAATCTGGGACACACTGTAGGACCCAGAGTCAAGTCCCCGCCCACTACCCACATGCACTTCGAAAATGCAGGAGACCCAGACCCAGCCGGCCATACACCCATTGGATGAGACCAAGACCCCCATCAAGCCGCTTCAGGTGGGGTGCAGCATCAAGTCTCCTGGCCCAGTGCCAGGGCTGGGGGCATGATCTCAGGTCCCCTGTCAAGCCCTGCCTGGCAAGGGGTACAACCTGAGCTCCTCTGGCCTGGTGCTGGGATGGGGGACATAGCCTAAGGTTCCTGTCAAGCCCTGCTGGGAAAGGTTCATGGCCTGAGGTCTCCTGTAAAGCCCTGCTGGGCAAGGGGCACAGCCTGATGTCCCCTGACCAGCACTGGGGCAGGGGACATGTCCTGAGGTCTTCAGGCCCAGTGCTGGTCCAGGAGGTGTGGTCTGAGGTCTCTTAGCCTGGTGCCAGGGTGGGGGATGCAGTCTGAGGTTCCCTGTCAAAACCTATTGGGCAAGGGGCATGGCCTGAGGTCCCCATTAAGCCCCACTGGGCAGAGGGCACAGCCTAAGTTCCCTTGCCCCAGCCAGGCACTATGCAGCCATAGGTCCCCGCTGTTCAGTTGTGACATTATGGTTTCCTGGCTAATTTGCATATTCCTCTATTATTAGATAGATAGTTTGGTTCAAATCACCAATTCTAGATATTCTGTGATAAAGGCAGCTAGAAACAAAGAAGAAATAGTTTTATTCATTTGCAGTTTGAAGGCTAATATTATATACTAGAGGCCCAGTGCATGAAAATTCATGCACTGGAGTGGGGGTCCCTCCGCCCAAGCTGCCCCCTCTCACAGTTTAGGAGCTCTCAGGGGCAGAAGGTGACCTGGCAATCAGGAGAAGGCAACACCTCCATCACACCTCTGCTGCTGCCACTGTCAGCAGCACAAGCGTCAGCTGGCCCTGGTTACTTGAGCCTCGAGTGGCCCTGGGCAGTTGGGCAGCTGCCATTCAAGGTACAGGCAAGCCTTGGGCTGGCCCTGGGCAGTTGGGCAGCTGCCATTCAAGAAACAGGCAAGTCTTGGGCTGGCCCTGGGCAGTTGAGGGGCTGAGGAGACTGGGGAACTCCAGAGGCAGGCATGTGGAGCAGCTGGGCCCGTGCTGCATGCCTGCCGCCCTGGTGGGGCTGAGGAGGCTGGGAGCTGCCATCTTGTGGCTGTGGGTGCTGCCATCTTTGTGATGGTGTGAGGATCAATTAGCATATTGTCTCTTTATTATATAGGACTAGAGGCCTGGTGCACAAAATTTGTGCACATGAGGGGAGCGTCCCTTAGCCCAATTTGCACCCTCTTAAATATGGGATCCCTTGGGGGATGTCTGACTGCCAATCTAGGGACTGAGCCTGAACCAGCAGTCAGACATGTCTCTCACAATCTGGGACTGCTGGCTCCTAACTGCTCGTCTGCCTGCCTGCCAATTGCTTCTAATCACTTCTGCTTGTCAGCCTGATAGCCCCCTATCCACTCCCTTGCTGGCCTGATTGACACCTATCTGCTCTCCTGCTGGCCCGATCGCCCATAACTACCCTCCCCTGCCAGCCATCTTGTGACAATGTGGGGGCAGCCATCTTGTGACAATGTAGGGGTGACCAACTTGTGGTGGCCATCTTGTGATGATGTGGGGCGGCCATCTTGTAACAACATAGAAGCATATATCTTGTGATGACATGGGGCAGACATCTTGATGTGAGGGCATGAGGGACAATTTGCATATTACATCTTTATTAATAGGATTGGTAGACATAAGCACATACCACATATAGAGTGGTATAAAGCCTAACTTTTATGTCTACCTTATGACTGAGTTGGTTTTGAAATAAACCTAAAAAGATGTCCAGGATAACTCTAAAAGAACTAGGCCAAGGATTCTTATTATTTTCTTTTCTTTGCAGCTGACTTTGGATTCTATAACTTACAGGTTACCATAGAAATAAATCACATGTGGGAGTTCCATGGCAAACATACTAGCCTGTGAATGATGAATATTCAAGGTGACACTAAGATCATGTAAGATGAGAATAGTTCAGTTCTAAAATATCCAAAAATCTTAGTTATAGGAAAGAGGCACTGTTTTAGTGAATTAAGAAATAATGCCTAATACATTTTGCTACTGATTGGAAGGTATCTGCTTAGATATGAATGTCATGGTGCCTATTTACATTTTGACCAAGACACACTGATTTTTTACACTAATAATGAATGCAATATTAATAAGAATACTGACAATATTTTAGTGTTAATTAGTTTTACTCATTCAAAAGACACCTTCGGTATTTTAAAGCAATCCTAAGATATAGCTCCTGTAAATAGTTATATCTATACTTGTTTAGTTTAGTTGAGCTGTCAGTAGAATAACCTACACTAATGGAAGGTTAATACATTAAAAACTATTCTCATAATTTTATGAGCTGTTTTATGGAGAGGGTGGGCATAAGTGGATTTATAATTGTGAGTATGTAAACACAGATTTTATTCTTGTATTATTATTTGTTATTGTATTATTTTTCATACAAACAACTGTAAACCTATTTTTGCCCTTCCCTGCACTTTACAAAGTGGAGCTATTTAAATTTTAGTTTTTAATGTATTTTCTGATCCTTTTCTGCTCACCCATTTCCTTATCTATTTAACTTGTTAAAATAGATAGTAGATATAAGAATAGATTGCCAAAAAGAAAAAGAAGAAGAAAAAAAAGAATAGATTGCCACATGGTATGCATTCTGAAGACATACAATTTCAGAGGACAATACATCAGAAAAGTTTATGTATTAATCAGCATTTCCATCTTGCTTTGGTACACTTTGCACTTGGAGTCCTGTGACATGACTAGTAAAATAGATTTATTTTAAAGACTAAGAGGTTTTTCTTGCAGAAACACAAGAATAAATTTTCTGTTGTTTTAGCTAGCTCAAAAATAAAATTTTAACTTAATATTGATATGCATAGTTAAAAATACCATTCAAATTATGTTTCAATTCACCATTTCCTCCAGGATTTATGAATCTAGTTAGTTATTTTCTGCTATAATAGACTTACTTTGGATAACTATACTTATATTCCTAATCTTTCATATATTATTTTTATAAGTACTACTTCTTATAATTCATCACCCACCACTATATAGGTGGTATGTGCTTATGTCTACCAATCCTATATAATAAAAGTCTAATATGCAAATATACTGAATGGCAGAAAAAACAAACTACCAGTTACTATGGCATGCGCAGACTACCAGGGGGTGCACGTGGAACATGTGGGTGTTGGCAACAGGGAGCAGAACACGGAATGTGGTGGGGATAGGTCGTGTTGGGATGGTCGTGCAGGTGAGTGGGGGTGCCAGACCAAGGTAGAATGCTGGCTGCTGTCATCTGGTGGTTACTGAAAATTCTTTACTCCCATGGGCCACAGTCCCACCGGGTGCTTGCACCTGCTGTCAGAACCTGATGCTGGTCCCAATCTCTCGGCACTTCTCCCTGGGGGCTTCTCCACCTACCCCAGTTCATGAGGGGCAATCAGCTACCACTCACACCTGCTGCTGGCACCAGCCCCAATCGCTCCACACCATCAGTGTGTGGGAGTGGTCACAGTGTGAGTGGTGGCAGTGTGAGTGACTGCCTTTACCACAGAATATCTAGAGATTTCATTTGATGTTTACAGAATTTGCCTTAAGTAGATATCAGAGAGAAGTGCTAAAATGAAAAAGGTAGAACATTAACCCTCAAATAAAACATCCCCAATCCTCCCTACTAACATGCAAGTAAAAACCTCTGTTCCTTAGCTCCCACATCACTTGATATGTGTTGAAAAAGTGACTGGATGAACAGTTCACAGGTGTTTGTCAGATTTAGTCTGCCCATTGCATACATAAAACCAGAATGACTTGTAGAATCCTAGCAAAGCAAGACAAAAAACACACTATTAAACTAAAACTGAGAATGGAAAAGGGGATGAAGGTGAGAACTCAAGGGAAAATACTAAAATGAAATCAGAGGAAATGTTGAAAAGATAGAGAAACAGTATAGAAGAAAAAAAGAAGTAAAAGAAAAGTGAACAGATTGTAGACAGGATCATTCCAAAACTGAACATATCTGAAGTGTCAGGAAATACAACTCTAAAACTGTATTTGGGAGTGCAGACATTTCTTTTTAATAGTAGTATATTCTCATATATTATGAAAAATGTGAGCTTTGGTGCCAATTTTACTCTTGGCATTCAGTCTTTCTGCATAGATATAAAAGGAAACCATGAAGCTAAAAAAGAGGTTAGAAGGCAATTTTTATAGAAATAAAATAAAGCATTGACATTATTGAAAAAAGCATTTTAGGAATATTACTACTTTTCTAGTTGCTTATTTATCCCTGGTGCATGAAATTTGTGCACAGGGTGTGTGTTCCTCTGCCCATCCTGCATCCTCTCCAATCTGGGACTCCTAGAGGGATGTCCAACTGCCCTTTTAGGCCTGAGCCTCCAGGACTGCTGTCTCTTAGCTTCTCGCCTGCCTGCCTTCCTGATTGCCCCTAACTGCTTCTGCCTGGCAGCCTGACCACTCCCTAACCACTCCTCTCCCCTGCAAGCCCGATTGATGCCTATCTGCCCTCCCCTACAGGCCAGGTCACCCTTAACTGCCCTCCCCTGCAGGCCTGGCTCCCCCCAACTGCTCTCCCCTGCAGCCCTGGGTTCCCACCAACTTCTCTTCCCTGCAGGCCCAGTCGCCCCCAACTTTCCTCCTCTGCCAGCCTAGTCACCCCTAACTTCTCTCCCTTGCAGGCTTGATCACCCCCAACTGCCCTCCCTTTCAGACCTAGTCCCTCCCAACTGCCCTCCCTTAATGGCCTGACCCCTCCCAATTGCCCTCCCCTGCTGGCCATCTTGTGGTGGCCATCTTATCTCCACATGGGGGCAGACATCTTCGACTACATGGGGGCAGCCATCTTGTGTGTTGGAGTATGGTCAATTTGCATATTACTCTTTTATTAGATAGTTTAGAGGCTTGGTGCATGGGTGGGGCCAGCTGATTTACCCTGAAGGGTGTCCTGGATCAGAGTGAGTGTTCCCTTGGGGGGTGAGGTGGACTGAGCAAGGGGCTTGTGGTGGTTTGCAGGCCAGCCATGCTCTCCAGTGACCCAAACAGAAGCCCTGGTATCTGGGATTTATTTATCTTCTATAATTGATACTTTGTAGCCTTTAGTAGAGGCCAGAGCAGGCCAGGAACTTGGCTTCCTCCATTGCCAGGGAAACCCAAGCCTTCTGTTCCCTCAGTGGCTGCAGCCATTTTTGTTGGGATTTATCTATCTTCTATAATTAAAACTTTGTAGCCTTCAGTGGAGGCCTAGGCCGGCCAGGGTGTGTAGGAAGCTTGGCTTCTTCCATTGCTGGGAAACCCAAGCCTTCTGCTTGCTCTGGGGCCACAGCCATCTTTGTTGGGTTAATTTGAATACTTGCCCCTGGTTGGCTGGTGGGCAGGGCTTGTCGGAGTAGCAGAGGTACAACAATTTGCATATTACTCTTTTATTAGAAAGGATGCCATGAGTTGTAGGCAATTTGACAGTATTACTGCCAAAAAATGATTTGAAATCAAATGTCTTGCACACTTTATGTTTCAATAATCTCTTATATGTTTGAAAAATCTGTCAGATAAAATGGACTGAGGACTGTAAAAGTGGGTTTTCCTTCATAGGAGTTGTAAAATTCATTCGCAGTGGTGACAACAAAGTTTCAGTTTTTTAACTACTAAAACATTCCTCTAAGCACAAAATACCCAAACCTCAAAATTATAAAATGTTGAACAGTGCAAGAAGCTATTATTTCCTTAGGTTGGCACCAATGATGTCTCTGAACTGCACACTTCCACTCAATTAGAATGGAGACATGAATTTTACCTTTTTCCCAGAAGGTGCTTTGCAGAAAGATTGATGTAATGTACCTGTCGAGGATTTATTCCCTCTCAAACACATGATCAGTACAATTGAACTTGATTTAATATTAGATGGATAGATAGAGATTTAAGTAGACCTTTTAATACCTCACCAATAATTAGAACAAATTTGCTGTTTAAAGAGGCAATATGGATGAATAAGTTGTCAACACACACACACAAAAATCATCAAAAGACTCCATTGCAAAGTTTGTTTCTCATCTTTCCTTGAATCTGGCATTATTACATTAACTGAAAACTAGAAATGTTATAGTAAGAAATATGCAATATGTGTTGCATGATGTTTTTAGCTTTGTTGTACTTAAGGGAGCTAAAATGATGGCCATGAGTCATCATATTTATCCAGTTTTTATATATTTTTCTCTCCTAGATAGGAAAATATATTAGTATAGAACTAGATAGCTCTAAAACATTTCCTTCCAAGTCCAACTTCAAGTCTCTAAATGGTAATATATATCATAAAAATATGAGAATTTCTATTATTGTTACCTTGGCAATGAATGACTTTCCAACCAGTACTTGTAATTTATTTACAGTCTTTATTTGTTTTATTTATTTATTTATTTATTTATTTATTTATTTATCTATCCCTATTGCCCTCCTCACCCCCCAGTACATGCCTTCATTCGTCCCCACCCACCCCCCCATTTCCCTGTATCCACTGGCTATGTCTACACACACATTCATACAAGTCCTTCCCTTGATCTCCAAAGGCCCCTCCCCCGCAACCTCCCCTGCCTTCCCACTGTAGCACAGCAGTCTGTTCATTGCTTCTTTGCCCCTGCATCTGCTTCATGCACACCACCTGATTCTTGTCTTTAAATACATCTTGCCCCTGTAGGCTAGAAATAAACCCACAAGAGCAAAAGAAAAATGATTGAGTCCCAGTTTCAAAGTCAAACAGTTCTTTATGTGTACATGGCCTCAATGGTATCTGGATACTGGACAGATGGTGGGAATGCCGGTCCGGCTTTCTCTGGTTTGGTCCTAGGCATCCTGTAGCAATGCACAGCTGCTGACTGCTAGCATGGCAAGGTGTCATCAGCGTCTTCCATCTCTGGACTCTTTCTCCTCTTGTCTTCATGGTTGGAGCACACCTGTCCATTCCTCTCTGTTGCAGGAGTCCACTTGGTCATGGAGTTGTTTTCTGAAAGTATATAAACATATTCTCAACCAAGAGTTAATAAAAGAATCTTCTCTATAAAATTGACTTGGGGTCCTTTTTATTTTTTCCCAAATGGTTTTCCTTTGGCTTATTTTGACACCATGTGTGTTTTTCATGGGTGTCTTGCTGTTAGTATTACAAATGGAAATTAACTTTCTAAAGTGAAAATTTTCTAGATGTAATTTATTTACCAGATATTTTTCCTTACATGATATTATCCTACTGCCCCCGCCTTGGTTTTTTTATTTTTATTAATGGAGAATTTGGTAAAATTTTTTAATGCAATCTTGATAACTTTAAATTTTAACTTTTTGCACACAAATATGCCTGTTTTATGTTTATTACATATTAAGCAATTTTACCATGAGATGAGCCGGCAATAGGAATTTTAATTAATACTTTAGAAATAGCTTTTTGTCCAGTACACTTAAATTTTCTTGGGGGTTCGCTTATTTCAGCTCGCCAATTTAAAATAATCTGAAAGCTTGTTAACTTTTTTACATCAAATTTAATACTCTACCAACAATCTTCGATTACCCTGTATATATTAGTGAAAAGGTTTATTTGCATTGAGTAGGCACTGAGTATTCCTAGTGCTGGGCTGAATTTAGATATAGGGCAGTTGCTGTCGGCATGTTTCTGTCTGTTACCTGGGTCCTGATCTGTGCTGAGCATGGGAAGTGAGGTATTCATGGGGGCAGGAGATCTCCCTTAGAAGGGGTGAAGGTTCAGACCCCTGCAAGGTTGGAGGAGGGCTGAGGGTCTGTGCCCTACCTCTATTGACCCCGATTTCTCTCCTTATGGCTCCTCTGCGACTGTGCCTGTCTTAGGTTATTCCTTCCCTGAGGAATCTTACCCGTCTGTGGCTAACCAGTCATCCTTTGGGGCCAAACAGGGTGTTGTGATGTTCAGTTCTGTCTTCATGGTAGCCTATGTGCCCGTGGTCTCCACGCCCAGCACCTGCCTGGGGATCCCCTTGCCTGCTGGTGGGGCCCTGACACTGATCACTTATTTCGGGGAATCCAGGTTCCTTCTTCATTGAGGGCCCAGCTCACACCATTTGGTGAGAGACAGATCCATTATACCAACCACCTCCAGGCTTAACCACACCGTGAACAGAGAGCTCAGGCTACAGCTGAGGGCCCTTGGGTTGTGAGAAGAGGGTCCCTCTTGGCAAAAGAGGAAAGAGGGCCAGTATATAATGCTCAAGTGCCTTCCCAGTGCCTCAATTCCTTCTGAAAGGAATTAAATCCTTTCATGTCCTGTTTTTAAATTGCTGCTAAACATTCAAAGAATTAGTTTGTACGTTTGTTCGGGGTAGTTGTACAATATGCTGTTGTGAAATATCACAAATTAAATGATATTGTAGGATAATATCATGTAAAGATATTCTTTGCTCTAGGCCATGGCAATTTAATTTCAAACAGGCTGACAATTTCTTTTTGTAACTTTATATAAACTTTTTCAGGGAGGCAAAAACACAGATTACTTACCTTAGCTCAAGAGGCCAAATTATTGACTCAATTACGATCCTTATGACATTTAACTTAACTTCTCTTTATTTCCTTCCAAAATGATTTTCGTGTTAGAGAGTTTCATTTAAAAATCTTGGTGTCATAAAGCAATTTCTCTTAAGGTTATGGTGACCACTGTATGGATTTTCTCTCATGCCCCACCTTCCCCATTGTCTGTGCCCAATAATTAAGCTCATATGCATGTACGAAGGACCCTCTGTGGATCTCTCCCCATTATTCCCACCAACACCCACTTTCCCCGAGGTTTGATGTTTTGATTGATGTTTCTCATTCTCTGGATCTGATCTTCATCATAAGTCTATGTCATTCATTATATTCCACAGATGAGTGAGATCATGTGATGTTTGTCTTTCTCTGCCTGGCTTATTTCACTAAGCATAATGCGTTCCATCTCCCTCCATGCTGTTGCAAATGGTATGGACTCCTTTTTTTCCGCAGTGTAGTATTCCGTTGTGTAGATGTACCACAGTTTTTTAATCCAGTCATCTGCTGATGGGTACTTAGGCTGTTTCCAAATCTTAGCTATGGTGAATTGTGCTGCTATGAACATAGGGGTGCATATATCCTTTATGATTGGAGTTTCTAGTTTCTTGGGGTATATTCCTAGAAGTGGGATCACTGGGTCAAATGGATGTCCACTTTTAATTTTTTGAAGAGACTCCATACTGTTCTCCACAGTGGATGCACCAATCTGCATTCCCACCAGCAGTGCACGAGGGTTCCTTTCTCTCTGCATCCTTGCCAGCACTTATCATTTGTTGATTTGTTAATAATAGCCATTCTGACAGGTGTGAGATGGTACCTCATTGTTGTTTTGATTTACATCTCTCTGATGATTAGTAACTTTGAGTAGGTTTTCATATGTCTCTTGGCCTTCCTTCGGTCTTCTTTCTAGAAGTGCCTATTTAGATCAGTTGCCCATTTTTTGATTGGGTTGTTTTTCTTCTTTTTGTGAATTTGTATGAGTTCCCTGTAAATGTTGGAGATTAAACTATCATTGATATCATTGGCAAATATGTTCTCCCATGCAGTGGGCTTTCTTGTTGTTTTGTTGATGGTTTTCTTTGCTGTGCAAAAGCTTTTTATTTTGAAGTAGTCACATTTGTTACTTTTTCTTTAGTTTCCATTGCCTGAGGAGCTGTGTCAGTGAAGAAGTTTCTTGTGCATAAGTTGGAGATTTTGCTGCCTGTGGATTCCTCTAGTATTTTTATGGTTTCCCATCTTAAGTTTAAGTCCTTTATTCATTTTGAGTTTATTTTTGTGTATGGTGTAAGTTGGTGGCCTAGTTTCATTTTTTTGCAAGTTTCTGTCCAATTTTCCCATCACCATTTATTGAAGAGAATGTCTTGACTCCATTTTGTGTTCGTGCCTCCTTTGTCAAATATTAATTGAGCATAGTGGTTTGGGTTGATTTCTGTGTTTGTTTTTTTTAATCCTATTTCATTGATTCTATGTGTCTGTTCTTGTGCCAGTACCAGGCAGTTTTGAGAACAGTGGCTTTGTAATTCAGCTTAAAATCTGGCATTGAGATCCCACCTACTTGGTTCTTCTTGCTAAGAATTGCTGCAGCTATTCAGGGTCTTTTGTTTTTTTATTCCAGATGAATTTTTGGAAAGTTCGTTCTAGGTCTGTGAAATATGTCTTTGGTATTTTTATGGGCATTGCGTTGAATTTATAAATTGCTTTGGGTAGAATGGACATTTTAATAATATTGATTCTCCCAATCCATGAACATGGTATGTTCTTCCATCTGTTTATGTTTTCCTCTATCTTTTTTATTAGTGTTGTGTAGTTTTCTGCGTATAGGTCTTTTACCTCCTTAGTTAAGTTTATTTTTAGGTATCTTAATGTTTTTGGTGAGATGGTAAATGGATTGCTGTTTTAGTCTCTCTTTCTCTAAGTTCATTATTGGTATATAGAAATGCCAAAGATTTCTTGGTGTTTATTTTTTATCTTGCTACATTGCTGAATTTATTTATTAAGTCTAATAATTTTATGATGGAGTCTTTAGGATTTTCTATGTACAGTATCATGTCATCTGCAAATAAGGAAAGTTTTACTTCTTCTTTTCCTATTTGAATGCTTTTTATTTCTTTTTCTTGTCTGATAGCAATGGCTAATATTTCCAGCACTATGTTAAATAGAAGTGGTGAGAGTGGGCATCCCTGTCTTGTTCCTGTTTTTAGGGGAAATGGTTTTAGTTTTTGCCCATTGAGTATGATGTTGGCAGTGGGTTTGTCATATATAACTTTTATTATGTTGAGGTATGATCATTCTATTCCCACCTTTCTGAAAGTTTTTATTAAGAAAGGGTGCTGAATTTAGTCAAATGCTTTTTCTGCGTCAATTGATATGACTATGTGATTTTTATCTCTCAATTTGTTTGTGTCACGTTTATTGATTTGTGGATATTGTACCATCCTTGCATCCCTGGGTTAAATCCTACTTGGTCGTGGTGTATGATCTTTCTGACGTATTGCTTGATTCAATTTGCTAGAATTTTGTTGAGGATTTTGGCATCTATATTCATGAGGGATATTGGTCTGTAATTCTCTTTCATTGTATTATCTTTATCAGCTTTTGGTATTAGGGTGATGCTGGCTTCATGGAAAGAGTTTGGAAGTGTTCCTTCCTCTGGAATTTTCTGGAATAGTCTGAGAAGAATGGGTTTTAGTTCTATGAATGTTTGTTAAAATTCCCTGTGAAGCAATCTGGCCCTGGGCTTTTGTTTGCTGGAAGCTTTTTGATGGCTACTTCAATTTCTTCCATAGTTATCAGTGTATTGAGATTTTTAGAATCTTCCTCTGTGAGTTTTGGAAGGTTGTGTTTTTCTAGAAATTTGTCCATTTTTTCTAGGTTGTGAAATTTGTTAGAATAGAGTTGTTCCTAGTGTTTTTTAACAATCCTTTGTATTTCTGTGGGTTCTGTAGTTATTTCACCTCTCTCATTTCTGATTTTGTTTATTTGGGTCTTCTCTCTTTGCTTCTTGGTGAGCCTGGCTAGAGGTTCATCAATCTTGTTTATTCTTTCGAAGCACCAGCTCTTTGTTTTTTTGTATCAGTTTTTTTGGTCTCTATGTCATTCATTTATGCTCTGATCTTTATTATTTCCTTCCTTCTGCTCTCAGTGGTCTTTTCTTTTTGCTAATTCTTTGAGTTGTTGAGTTAGGTGATTCTTTATCATTTTTTCCCTGTTTTTTTTTTTTTTTGAGGTAGGCCTGTAGAGCTATAAACTTCCCTCTCAGCACTGCTTTCATTGTGTCCCATAGTATTTGTGTTGTGTTTTTATTGTCGTTAGTCTCCAGAATATTTTTAATTTCTTCTTTGATCTCATTTATAATGCAAATCATTGTTTAATAACATGCTATTCAACTTCCAAGTGTTTAAATTTTTTGGAATGTTTTTATTGTAGTTTATTTCTAATCTTATGCCATTGTGGTCTGAGAAGATGCTTGATATGATTTCAATCATTTTGAATTTGGGGAGACTTTGCTTGGGACCCAATATATGGTCTATTTTTGAGAATGTCACATGTGCACTTGAGAAGAATGTATATTTTGTAGCTTTGGGGTGAAATGCTCTGAAGACATCAGTTAGGTCCATCTGATCTAGTGAGTTATTTAGAATTGCTGTTCCTTTGCTGATTTTTTTATCTAGAGGATTTGTCCAGAGATGTCAGTGGTGTATTAAAATCCCCTACTATGATTGTATTGTTGTTGATCTCTCTCTTGATATCCTCCAGGAGTTTTTTTTAAATGTATTTAGAGGCTCCTGTATTAGGTGCATATATGTTTATCAGAGTTGTATCTTCTTGATGAATTGCTCCTTTTAGTATTATGTAGTGGCCTTCCTTATCCCTTTACTTTGAGGTCTATTTTATCAGATATAAGTATTGCTACCACAGCTTTTTTCTATTTGCCTGAAAAATGTTTGCCATCCCTTTATTCTCAGTCTGTGTGAATCCTTTTCTCTGAGGTGGGTCTCTTGTAGACAGCAAATGTATGGATCCTGTTTTCTTAACCATTCAGCTACCCTAGGTGCATTTAACCCATTTATGTTTAATGATATATTGACAACTTCATGTTTGTTGTCATATTTTTCCTTAGTGTTCATGGTTTTTGTTTGTTTGTTTTTTGCCTTTCTCTTTCTTCTTTTTACAGCAGTCTCTTTATCATTTCTTGCATTATTGGCTTAGTAGTGATAAATTCTTTTAACCCTTTCTTCTCTGTAATGCTCCTGATCCCACCTTCAATTTTGAATGATAGCTTTGCTGGGTATAGTATTCTTGGGTTCTGACCTTGTTTTGCATCACTTTATACATTTCATTCAATTTCCTTCTGGCCTGGTGTGTTTCTGTGGAGAAATCAGTTGATATTCTAATAGGAGATCCCTTGCAGGTAACTTTCTGTTTGTGTGTATTTGTCTTCCATCAGTTTAAACATCCTTAAAACCATTACTCTGAATTCTTTCTCTGAAAGGCTGCTCACTTCAATTTCATCTAACTTCCTTTCTGGTGTTCCTCTTTTTCTTTCCTTTGGGGATTGCTTTTATGTCTTCCCATGTTTTCCTGTAATGTTTTAATTGTAGATCCAATTGCTTTACTACCCAAAGTTTTTTTGGGGGGAGGGGACGAATGGTGCTACTGGTGTATTCTCTCAGTTTTCCTGTGTTTGTTAATTTATTGTAGTTTCCTACTTGAGCTATTTGGATTCTCTTGATGTAAATTTAAGAGCTTAAGCAGCACAACTGTAGTGTCTAGAAGTTGGCAGCCGTGGAGTGGAGTGTCCCTATTTTTGCTGTTTTGCACCCTTAATTGAGATCATGTGTGCCCAGCGGGGATACACAGTGGCACCAAGGACCTGTCTCTCAGGGTGATGCATTTCAGGGGGCCTACACCCTGGAGAGGCATGGCTGTGCTGTACAGAGTTAAAAAAATCACATCTGTGGGGACTCCCAGTGGCTCCCAGGCACTGTATAGGGAGTGGACCACCATAGACCTGCTGCTGAAAACCCGCCTTGGCTGGTGGCCTTGAGGGCGCACAGCAAATGCTTGGGACCAGGGAGCTCCACAAACCAGATAAGAGGGCATGCCATAGACAGGGCGAACACAGGTCCTAGGATGCCATAGATGAGGCGACCCTGATACACAAACACAGGGAGTAGGGTGCTTCGCAAACTGGCGTGAAGACATGCTGCAGACTGGCCAGAAATGTGTTGACACGGGAGTTCTGCAGGCGGGGACTAGTGCGTAGCCTCAGCTTGAAACCATGGCACAGCCAAAACCATGGTGCAAGCACACGGTGCGAGTACACTCGGTGACCCAGGAGGTCGAAAGCCTGGACCTATGTGTGGCCTCTGCCGCAGCCACACTGATGTCTCTGGGGAGGGAGAGGTTGCACTCACTGCTTTGGAGGCGGCGGTTCCAGGGTCTGCAGGAATGCAGGGTCCGAGGGTCTGCAGGACTCGGCTGTGATGGCTGTTGGGTTGCGGGGCTGTCCCAAGGCCTGTCTGGCTGGCGGTGTTGATAAGTTCCTAAAAAAAGGCCATTTCCCCCTTCAAGATGGCGTGGGCTCCGCACCCGATTCCCACAGTCCAAGGGGTGAAAGCCACAATGGCAGTCTTTCCTTGTCCAAGAGAGACTGCCAGCCCCCACTGCTCCCGTGAGATTCAACTGTCCCTCACTCAATCACTCACCCACCACACACACCCATACACTCTCCTTTTGTCCTCTCACTCACTTCCTCTCCCCCACCTTCATCCTGCCAGCCGCCATCATCCACAATCTACAGTCTTTTAAAATCTATGATTCTTCTAAATATGATAAAATTTATTAAAGTAGTAATCATCTCTCAAATATTTTTTCTAGGAATATTAATCATGAGCTTATCAGTTTTGAAACAAAGTTAAATACATCAAATTTTATCATATTGAACTAATATCACACAAAAACTTAATAAAACTTGTCTAAGAGGAAGGTGGATATCTGCCGTCTGAAGCGGCTGGGGCACCCATCGAGCAGCCGGGGACCCGGGGACCCAGAACTCCGCTCTCCAATTGGCGCAGACACACGGCAGAATCAGAGATCCACAGAGCACAAGGAAAGGTCAGATTTCACCTGAGATTAGAGGGAGGTGGATGTCTGTGGTAGTCTGAAAGCTGCAGATGGTGGAGGCACCCACAGGACAGCCGGGGACCCAGAGCACGGCTCTCCAGGCAGCACAGACACCTGGGCGGCAGATTTGGAGATCCACACGGTGCACTGAAAGGAGAGAGAACTACATAACCAGACACCCAGAGTAGAAAGACCATGGGCAGAAAAAGAAACAGCCCACATAAGACAGAAAGAAAGTAAACGAAATAGAAGCAGAAATAAGCCTGCCAGAGAAAGAGTTCAGAGAAATGATCATAAGGTGGATGAAAAGAATGAAAGACAAAATCGACAATCTGAGTAAGAGCCAAGAGGAAATGAAGAAGACCCAAGAGGAGATGAAGAAGCAGCAAGAAGAACCTAGAGGAGGTGCTGAAAAAAACGAGAAGTAATGAAAAATGACATCACTGCTATAAAGAATTCAATAGAAAGCATGAAAAGTAGACTAGAAGAAGCAAAGGACCTCATTAGTGAGCTACAAGACATGGTAGGAAAAAAAAAACCAAGTACAGCAGCTTTTAGAAAAAATAGTTAAAAAGCAAGAGGAGAGCCTAAGGGAATTTTGGACAACATGTAACAAAACAACATCCACATAATTGGGGTTCCAGAAAGAGTGGAAACTGAACAAGGATTACAGTACGTGTTTGAAGAAATAATGACACAAAATTTCCTCAATATAGGAAAGAAAAAACCAACACAAATCTAAGAAGCTCACAGAATCCCAAGCAAAATGAACCCCAACAAACCGACACCAAGGCACATTATAATTAAATTTGGCAAATACTGACGACAAAGTAAGAATCTTAAAAGCAACCAGAGAGAAACAGAAAGTTACCTACAAAGGAACTCCCATAAGACTAGCTACTGACTTCTCAACAGAAACTCATCAGGCGAGAAGGGAATGAAATGAAATATACAAAGTCATGCAAAGGAAGGGTCTGAATCCAAGAATACTGTACCCTGCAAGACTCTCAATCAAAATTGAAGGTGAAATCAAAAGATTGAAAGACAAAAAAGGACAAAGGAAATATATTACGACCAAACCAGCAATACAAGAAATGTTAAAGGGTTTGCTGTAATAAAAAGAAAGTGGAAGCGAAGAAGGAGCTCGGGGGTAAGGACTAAAAATGGCAACAGATAAGTACTTATCAATAATAACTTTAAATGTAAATGGATTAAATACTCCAATCAAGAGACATGGGGTAACCGATTGGATAAGAAAACATGATCCATATATCTGCTGTCTGCAAGAAACCCACCTCAGGAAAAGAGATGCACACAGATTGAGGGTGAAGGGATGGAAGATGGTATTTCAGGCAAATGGACATGAAAAAAAAAAAGCTGGGATTACAATACTTATATCTGACAAATTAGATGTCAAAGTGAAAGACATAACAAGAGATAAAGAAGGCCACTTCATAATACTAAAGGGAACAATCCAACAAGAAGAAATAACTCTGGTAAACTTATATGCACCCAATATAGGAGCACCTAAATACATAAAAAAAAAAACTCTTGGAGGATATTAAGGGAGAGATTGACAGCAATACAATCATATTAGGAGACTTTATTACCCCAATGTCACCATAGGACAAATTCACTAAACAAAAAATCAGGAAAGAAACATCAATCCTAAACGACTCACTAGACCAGATGGAATTAATTGACATCTTCAGAATATTTCACCCCAAAGCCACAGAACATACATTCTTCTCCAGTGCACATGGGTCATTTTCAAAGATAGATCATATGTTGGGTCACAAGAAAAGTTTCTTCAAATTCCAGAAGATAGAAATCATATCAAGCATTTTCTCAGACCACAGTGGCATAAAACTGGAAATCAACTATAATAAAAACAATAGAAAGAAATCAAACACATGGAGACTAAACTGCATGCTATTAAACAACGACTGGGTAACCAGAGAGATCAAGGAAGAAATAAAAAAACATCATGGCAACAAATGTCAATGACAACACAACAATACAAAATTTATGGGACACAGTGAGCGCAGTCTTGAGAGGGAAGTTCATAGCCCTACAAGCCTACTGCAAAAAACAGGAAACAATGCTAATAAATTATCTAAACCTACACCTCAAAGAGCAAGAACAAGAGCAACAAGAAAAGCCCAGTGTACTTAGAAGGAAGGAAATAGTGAAGATCAGAGTGGAGATAAACAACTTGGAGATCAAAGAAACAATTCAAAAGATCAACAAAACCAAGAGCTGGTTCTTTGAAAGGATAAACAAGATTGATGGACGTCTAGCCACGCTCACCAAGAAGCAAAGAGAGAAGACCCAAATAAACAAAATCAGAAATGAAAGAGGAGAAATAACAGACCCTGTGGAAATACAAAGTATTGTTAAAAAATACTATGAACACTCTATTCCAACAAATTGGACAACCTGCAAGAAATGGACATTTTCCTAGAAAAATAGAACCTTCCAAAACTCAATGAGGAGGAAGCCAAACATCTCAATAGTTCAATAACTATGGAAGAAATTGAAGCAGTCATCAAAAAACGTTCAGCAAATAAAACCCCGGGACCAGATGGCAACACAGGAGAGTCTTACCAAACATTCAAGGAAGAATTAAAACCTATCCTCGGACTATTCAAAAACATTCAAGAAGAAGGATCACTTCCAAACACCTTCCATGAGGTCAGCATCACCCTAACACCAAAACCAGATAAAGACAACACAATGAAAGAGAATTACAGGCCAATATCTCTCTTGAACATAGATGCCAAAATCCTCAACAAAATTCTAGCAAATCAGATCTAGCAGTACATCAGAAAGAACATACACCATGACCAAGCAGTATTCATCCCAGGAATGCAGGGATGATACAATCTCTGCAAATCAATAAATGTGATACATCACATAAACAAATTGAAAGATAAAAATCACATAGTCATATCAATTGATGCAGAAAAAGCATTTGACAAAATCCAACACCCTTTCTTGATAAAAACTCTCAGCAAAGTGGGAATAGAAGGATCATATCTCAACATCAGAAAAGCCGTATATGATAAACCCACAGCTAACATCATACTCAATGGGCAAAAACTAAAACCATTTCCCGTAAGAACAGGAACAAGACAGCGATGCCCACTCTCACCTCTCCTGTTTTACATAGTACTGGAAGTATTAGCCATTGCAATTAGACAAGAAGAAATAAAAGGCATCCAAATTGGAAAAGAAGAAGTAAAGCTGTCCTTATTTGCAGATGACATGATACTGTACAGAAAAAACCCAAACGATTCCATCCCACAATTAATTGACTTAATAAATGAATTTGGCAATGTAGCAGGATACAAAGTTAATGCCAAGAAATCTGTGGCATTTCTGTACACTAATAGTGAAATTACAGAAAGAGATTCTAAAAAAGCAATCCCATTTACCATCACACCAAAAAAATTAAGATACCTAGGAATAAACCTAACTAAAGAGGTTAAATACCTATATGCAGAAAACTACAGGACACTGAAAAAAAGAGATAGAGGAAGATGTTAACAGATGGAAGAGCATACCATGGTCATGGATAGGGAGGATCAACATCATTAAAATGTCCATACTACCAAAAGCAATTTACAGATTCAATGCATTACCCATTGAAATACCAACGACATATTTCACAGATTAGAAAGAATTCTTCATAGATTCATCTGGAACAACAACAACAAAAAAGACCACGAATAGCTTCAGGAATTCTGAGAAAGAAGAATGAAGTTGGTGGGATTAAATACCAGATTTCAAGCTATATTACAAAGCAACTGTTCTCAAAACAGCCTGGTACTGGCACATGAACAGACATATAGACCAATGGATTAGAACAGAGAACCCAGATATCCACCCAAACCACTATGCTCAACTAATATTTGACAAAGGAGGCATGAACATTCAATGGAGCCAAGATAGCCTCTTCAATAAATGGTGTTGGGAAAATTGGATAGATACATGCAAAAAAATGAAACTGGACCACCAACTTACACCAAATAAAAAAATAAACTCAAAATGGATACAGGACTTAAACATTAGAAGGGAAACCATAAAAATACTAGAGGAATCCACAGGCAGCACAATCTCAGATATATGTCGAAAGAACTTCTTCCCTGATACTGTTCCAAAGGCAATGGAAGCTAAAGAAAAAATGCACAAGTGGGATTACATTAAAATAAAAAGCTTTTGCACAGCAAAAGAAACCATCAACAAAACAACAAGAAAGATCCCTGTATGGGAGAACATATTTGCAAATGTTATCACTGATAAAGATTTAATCTCCAAAATCTACAGCCAACTTATACAACTTAATAAAAGGAAGATAAACGATCCAATAAAAAAAAATGGGAAATGGACCTAAATAGAACCTTTTCAAAAGACGACAGAAGGAAGGCCAAGAGACACATGTGAACATGTTCAAAGTCATTAATCATTCGAGAGATGCAAATCAAAACGACAATGCGATACCATCTTACACCGGTCAGAATGGCAAGCATCAACAAATCAACAAAGACAAGTATTGGCGAGGATGCGGAGAAAAAGGAACCCTTGTGCACTGTTGGTGGGAATGCAGACTGGTGCAGCCACTGTGGAGAACAGTATGGAGTTTCCTCAAAAAACTAATAATAGATCTCCCATTTGACCCTGTAATCCCACTCTTAGGAATTTACCCTAAGAAACTACAAACACCACTCATAAAGGATTTATGCACCCCTATGTTCATAGCAGCACAATTTACAATAGCTACAATTTGGAAACAGCCTAGGTGCCCGTCTGCAGATGAATGGATCAGAAAACTGTGGTACATCTACACAATGGAATTCTATCCTGCCATTAAAAAGAAGGAATTCTTACCATTTGCAGCAACCTGGTTGGAATTGGAGAACCTTATGCTTAGTAAAATAAGCCTGTCAATGAAGGATAAGCCTCACATGAGCTCACTCATTTGTGGAGAATAAAGAACATTATAAACTGATGAACAAAAGATAGATACAGAGACAGTAAAGCTTCAACCAGACTGAAATTACAGCAGGAAGATTAAAGTTAAGTGAGTTATATAACAGATCAATCAAAGGACTTGTATGTATGCATATAAGCATAACCAATGAACATAGACACTGGGGGGTTGGGGTATGCCTGGGAGGGATGGGGGCAATGGGGATATATGTATAAAAAATTAATAAAAATTAGAAAAAGCTCTGCAATATGCAACTAAAAACTTAAATAAGTAAATAATTCTCTTGATTTAAAAAAATAAAACTTGTTTATGGGTTTATAATATATTTAAAAAATCAAATATAAGTGAACCTTGAAATATTTATATTTATATATTAATTTTATATTATATATTATTATTACTAATATATTATGTAATATATCTAACATCTATATTGATATAATCTATATTTGTATCTATATCATTAACTACATACATATATACATATATTAGGCAATCAAAATTTAGTATTAAAATTAAATATCTCTCCAAACTTCAATTTGAAGATTTTATTTGATTTGTACTTCCTTCCCTTATTCAAATATTCCAAATATTGTCTCAAAGGGAAGATATATATAATTTAAAATGCATGTCGTAAATTATCACTATTCTCATATAAAAATATTTGAAGAGCTAAACACAAATTTACTGAATAAAAGAGGTTTTAAAATTTCTTCACTATTGGATCTATACATTTTATTTTATTTTAATAATATTTTTATTGATTTCAGAGAGGAAATAAAAAGGAGAGTTAGAAACATTAATGATAAGATGGAATCATTTATTAGCTGTCTCCTGCACACCCTCTACTGAGGATCAAGTCGGCAACCCTGGCTTGTGCCCTTGACTGGTATCAAACATAGGAACCTTCAGTCCATAGGCTGACACTCTATCTACTGAGCCAAACCAGCTGGGATTAAATTTTATTTTTTATTGTTTATAGAATTAAAATGAAATAAAAGTAGACTTTTATATAAGGAAGAATCTTTCAGTCTTAACTTGGATTTTTTTAATCATAATGCTAATCCTATCTAATAAAGAGAGAATATGCTAATTCACCATCATACCCTCACAAAGATGGCAGTGCGCATAGCCAATGAGGAGGAAATATGGTAATTGGCTGTTACATCCTCAAAGATGGTGGTGCCAACAACCATAAGATGGCTGCGCCCAGGCACCTCAGCCCTGCCAGGGCAGCAGGCACGGCTGCTCCATGTGCCTGCCTCTGGAGTACCCCAGTCCTCTCAGCCCCCCCGCCACCCAGAGCTGGCCCAAGGAGCAGGCAAGAATCAGATGGCAACTGCCCAGCCACCCAGGGCTGGCCCGAGGCACAGGCAAGCCTCAGATTATGGCTGCCCAGCTGCCCAAGGCCACCTGAGGCTCAGGTAAGCAGGGCCAGCTGAGGCTTGTGCTGCTGGCAGTGGCAGCAGTGAAGGTGTTGCCTTCCCCTGATTGCCAGGTTGCCTCCTGACCTTGAGGGCTCCCAGACTGTGAGAAGGGGGAGGCCATGCTGAGGGACCCCCCTCAACTAGTGCATGAATTTTCATGTACTAGGCCTCTAGTTCAAAGAATAATATATATGAGTTTGACTATTTCCTAAGTAACACAAATCAAATTGCTCTGCCTTCCATTCTACATAGCCCATTCGATTCTCTCTTGAAAGATCATAGCTTAAGCTTTGTATAAGGTAACTAACTGAATAATGCACTCAAAGAAGTCTTAAAGTTTATTTGTAAAATACTGCAAAGTACAAATCAACATCTCTCATGAATGTAGACAGAAAATCTTCAATAATATATTAGCAAATAAAATTCAACAATGTACCAAAGAAATCATATAACATGACTATTAGGTCTGATCAAGTAATTGAATGAACACCCTCTCCCCTGGGAACTGACTTAGACCACTGCACAACAGACATTCCCTTTTGCTTAGCACTTGCTAAGACCACATTCTACTTGCTAAGATTATCATCTTTCCCTCAGGACCCTCCCAGAAATTCTCCACCCAGAAAAAGCCCACCTAGAGTACTTTAAAACCTTTGACTGCCTGTCATTGGGTGCTGGAGCCATTTGGGGGCTCAACTTATCTGGAGATAACCTAATAAACTCATAATCCTTTACCCTTTTTGGCCTCAGGCATTCCTCCTTTGGCAACCCTAACAATGACCAAGTGAGATTTATTACAGATATGCTGGGCTGGAAAGGACTCTTCCACTGTTACTTGTAATTGGTGGAATATTTTCTTTTTTTTTAATGCATTTTATTAATTTTTTTACAGAGAAGAAGGGAGAGGGAGAGAGAGAGAGTTAGAAACATTGATGAGAAACATAAGTTAAGTGCCTCTTGCACACCTCCCACTGGGGATGTGCCCAAACCAAGGTATATGCCCTTGACTGGAATCGAATCTGGAACCCTTGAGTCTGTGGGCCGATGCTCTATCCACTGAGTGAAACTATTAGGAATATTTTCTTGATTGAGATCTAAAAGAAAAACTGATTCTCAGGCTCCCCAACCCAGGCCAGCTGACACCAGTGACGCTTCATTGTGTTCCTGATAGAGTTTGAATTTAAAATTTTTGACTTACCTAATGAAAATGAAAAGCATTTGAATGCAGATTTCTAAGATATCAAACACTAATAACCATAAAATACCTAATAATGATTTCCTTTGCTTGATCTAAAATCTCCATGGGCAAGAGACTGGCAATTCAGTAGGTACTTTTCCCACTAAGCCAGAGCTAAATAAAGCAAAATCCCAGGAATTCAATCCACCCCAGAACAGGTATCTTTCCACTAAGAAGTGGGACAAAGGAGGTATTTATTTATGCTATTAAAATATATTTTTTGAAGTGTTCAGGTGTGCTGGTTAAAATGTAGTTTGGATAATTACATTATTTTCACAGAAATTTCACCTACAATTATAACTGCCAACTCCAATTTCACTGACAGTTTGAATTCTAAATAGTCTCTTTTTGACACACATTGTTCTCGGTTCTACTTTGCAATGCTGGTCACCTGCTCACTCTCCCCTTCTTCCCCTTCTCCCTGACACACACCTTCTCCCTTTACCTGACTGGATGAAGTAACACAGGAAATTATTTTTGGTATAAATAAGTGATTTGAAATGAATGGCACTATATTAAAGTATTGTAGTACTAAACACATCTGATTACTGAAAACTCTCATAAATGTTAGAATTTCTTTTGGACTTTTCATTATGGTATCTTGCAAACCTAGAGGTTGATCTACTATATATCCTTCTGGTTTTAAAAAAAATAGCCTGTTTTTGATGCCGTTGTAATGACTTGGTCACTATTTAACAAGAAAAGACCAAGTAATATAGACATGTCACTTATATAATTTTGCCAAAAAGCTGCATTTAACATTCTCCAAATCTATCCCCCATTAATGGATAGAGGAAGAGACTGGACTAAGGCAGCTTAGACGCATGCCCAGTAAGGTCTCAGTGGTGTCGGAAGGTACTCATCTGTCTGCCAGTCATGCCTGGGAACATATTAGTGGCCAGGATGGACATAGCCACTGAAATCATGTAAAATAATAAATATAATAAACTTCTAGAAAAAGGAACCACTTTTTCTTGGCTCTAGGACCCCAGGCTTCTGTGACTCCTGTTGCAGGGGCACGCTCCCCTGTGCCCATGTTGCTCATGGAGCTCCACACATGGACTAATGGACTTTGATGAGCTTGGATGCTGCACCATGCCTGGCTGCACCATGCCCGGAACTTCTGGACACTGGCCCTGTTTCTGGCTCTGCTGAACCCAGTGGTATCTTTTCCAGGACTAACTTATGGGGTAGGGGACTTTGGAACCAGAGAGATGTAGTAACACAAATAAGCCTTTTTCCATATCTCATTCTCCTTTAGGGGCTTCTGAAAAATGCTTATTTCACCAGCACCCCAAGACATCCACCTCACTCCCACAAGCAATGGAAAAGTTTAATTCTTTAATAACAGTTTTATGATTCTTTTTAAAATTGTGCATGTCACCTGCATAAGAAAACATATTCATGGTGTTGGTATTCATTCCATGTAGTATGACATAATATAGTTGAAACATAAAGCACAGGGTGCTTCACTTACACATATATCAAACCCCTTCTTTGAACTGAGAAATATATGAAAGAAAGAATGTTATTGTTGTTCTCGAGTCACTTATGATTTTAAAGTTGCAGGAAACAAAAGTAACAAGAATTTTTCTTAAATCTAATATTCCAAAGAGTTCAGATGAGAAAACTAATCACAGTATCATTCTCTATTCCCTTTATTCTTCTAGCCTTTCATACCACCATTAATATCTCTAAATTTCAGAAAAACATGTCCATAGTTTCTTAGTTTTCCTACCAGTCCCCTTTGTATTAGTGTTTCATTTTTCCTTTCCATACCTTGCAGCCTCCTCTAAAAATTGAATATGTATAATGAATTTTAGCTTTTTATTAATGCCTATATAATGCATAATAATCACTATTAGATATTCTAAACTAATTCTTTTTGAAACATTGATAACTTTGAAAAGTACAAAGCATTATTCATTCAATAAATACTTATTATGCATTCATTGTAAGACAGGTACTTAGAAATGTTAAATACAACAATCATTACTTTTATGTTACCAAACCAAAGCGTATGTTAAAGCTCAAAGGGCTCACAGCACACCTAGAGTCGAACCTGGCTTTTACATCTGTTCTTCTCATTTCCTGTCCCGAGTTTCAGTCATCTGATGCCAACTTCAGATATATTTTTGCAATCAGAAACAACAGTGCACCAGCCTCCCTAATATTCTCTTGTCTCTCAAAATTCAATCAACACTATTATTAGTAGCCAGTTTCAACTTGAATTTTAATTATAGCAAGGAAGTAAAATTAAATTCCTGTCAGTACCATTTTTCCTATAGTTAGGGAGGACACCAAGCATACATTAAGAAAAAGATGTTACTCATCTGGATAACTTATTTCAGAGGGTATTAGATTTTTTTTACCTCAAGGTACAGGCAATGGGCAAGAATACAGAAACTATAAAATTAAAGTAGGCAAAATAATATTTAAAAAATAGGAGGTTCTAACTAAAGTTCTCTTAGATGAGCAATTGGGACAATCACAATTGTCTGATAAGATGTGCCCTCATATATCTGCACTTAAATACGATGACCTCACAGGACTTACCTCTTGACCAAATTTTAGTTAGGCTTCTTTGAGTCCTCTTCTTGATTAGGCCCTGTCTTTGGCTGGTTGAGTCAAATTTTATGAAAGAATCAGGTTGAGCTCAGTTTCAGTGAAAATCCTACTAAGCCATTTTAGGAGGAGTCCACCTTTGATTTAATCAAGCTCTTCTCAGTATTTTTCTATTCGATGACTTCCTGAACCTGATCATTGTCTATAAATCCCAGCTGCACCTGTTGTATTCAGAGTTGAGTTCAAGATTTCTCTCCTGTTGCAATAATCTCTCTTCCTTATTGTAAGAGTCCTGAATAAATTCTTCCTTACCTGTTTAAATTAACTGCACTTGGTGCAATTTTTCTTTGACAGAATCAAAGGGTGAGCTTGATCCAAATACCTCCCCTCCTTGCCCAGTACAATATGAAGCACTCAACTTTAGAGATAGTATTTTAGAAGTAAATTTACAAAAACGCAAATATATAATGTAGGAAGACCATGTATTAACATCAATTTGCTTTTAGTAAGATACTTAAGGGATGGAATTCAGGAAGAAGGATTATGTAAAGCAATCACAAGATGAGTTTATCTGATGGGAATAAGTATCTATCTAAGAACATAGTGAGGGATCCCATGCAATTTAATTTTGGGGTGGAAAATCATGCACACAAAAGGGACAAGGTCTCCCCCCATCCCCCCCAAAAAAGAAAAGAAGTAAAACGGAGGCCAAAAAATGGAAAAAATGTTTGAACACACTCAAGAAACAGGAAAAATATAATTAACGTGGATTCTGCTGTTCCTCAGGTTTGTATATTCACTACAAAATAAGCTCTAGCACCTACCTTAGATGGCATTGGAAAGGATGATGTCACAAAGAGAATATTCTCATAGTAGTTTACTTAGCTTTATAAATGGAAAAAAACTTTAGTTCTTTCAATTTTGTTCCAGGAATCTTAGCTGAAAATGTTGCTTATCTCTTAGAATATATGGGAACAGAATGGGACCAAACTTGATTGTCAAATACTATAGTTTAAGGAAAATTAGGTTTAGCCCTAGCCACTTTGGCTCAGTGGATAGAGTGTTGGCCTGTGAACTGAAGGGTCCCAGGTTTGATTCAGGTCAAGTGCACATGCCCAGGTTGTGGGCCCGATCCCCAGTAGGAGGGCATGCAGGAGGCGGCCAATCAATGATTCTCTTTTATCACTGATGTTTCTATATCTCTCTCCCTCTCCTTTCTTCTTTGAAATAAAAACGAAATGTATTTTAAAAAATAAAGAAAATCTAGGTTTATTTTAAAATAATTTATAGAACACTTAAACATACTCATTCTTTGCATACTCTATTATCAATGGGATTTTCTATTTGTATCTCTTTTCAAGGATCAATTTGTTATTTTCATTAAAGCACACATATTAATTTTCCTTATCACTTTTAAGGTCAAGAACATAGAAAACCAGTTAGCTGATTTTCTAGGGCAGTGGTTCTCAACCTTTTTAATGCCACGACTCTTTAACACAGTTCCTCATGTTGTGGTGACCTCCAACCATAAAATTATTTTCGTTGCTACTTCATAACTGTAATTTTGCTACTGTTAATGAATTGTAATGTAAATATCTGTTTTTTCCAATGGTCCTAGTCTCTACAGCAGCGGTTCTTAACCTGTGGGTCACGCACGACCTACAGGTTGAGAACTGCTAGCAGGGTCGCCTAAGTTCATCGGAAAACAGATATTTACATTACAATTCATAACAGTAGCAAAATTACAGTTATGAAGTAGCAACTAAAATAATTTTATGGTTGGAGGTCACCACAACATGAGGAACTGTGTTAAAGAGTCATGGCATTAAAAAGGTTGAGAACCACTGTTCTAGGGCAACCTTTAACATAGAAGAAAAGCGTAATTGTGAAGACCTTGAACCCTTACCTTGATCTAGTTCTGATTTGTAACAAAATAAAAGCACTGAGAGAGATAGCTATTCAATAATTCTTATCCTAGACATGGCTTTGGACACATTTTACTGAACCCACAACTCTCTGAGGGTCATGATTCTTATATTGCAAGATTTACAGTACAAACACTTAAAATGCCAGTCCCCAAATCCTTAGAAATAATGGTTTCCTTTCCCACCTAGGAAACGATTATATATTCATTCTAATAAGAACCTGATGATTTTATTAATTTTACTACAGTAAATGGTTCTTGGAAGGGATATGATTTTTTAATACAGTCATGTGGACTTAGTACATTTTTCCATATAGTTATAAAAACACATTTCTATAGTACTTGGCTTAAAAAAATAATGATTTCCATTTGTCTATTTAAATGTAGATAATACTAACATACTCAGAACTGTAAGGGGGAAAAAACTGACAAAAATAGTGCTAAATCCCTTTATAGAGATACAAGTAGACATAAAATAATAATGAGAAAAAGGTAAACATTATCCCCAAATTTTAGTAATGTATTTGCTTTGGTAGAAGTAACGCTGATATCGGAATCAAAAACCACTTTCATGGCTTCTCCATTAAATTCAAGGGGTTTTGTCCAAGTGTATGGTCAGATGTTGCCAATTCCAACAAAGAATCTGATGAAACTCAGCCCATTTAAAAGTGGTTAAAATAGAACAGTAAACACCAAGATTCTCATACTCCCACAGCAGAATGTTACTTCTCTAAATGTAATGTGAGCACAAAGGACAATTGTGTTGCATAGCAAAATATGAATTCAGAAAGTTACCACTTAATGCTCTTGTCCACCCAGTACTTTTGAGATCACTCAATTAGAAAACATTCAAGAAGTCTTTCAAGCTCTGCAAGCATGTCGTTAATTATGGAGATCAAGACAGAGAAAGGCAAGTACTATATGATTCACTTATATGTGGGATCTAATGAACAAAACAAACTAACCAAGTGGAGACAGACTCATGGATACAGAGAACAGACTGATAACTGTCAGAGAGATATGGAGGTCTGGGTAAGAAGGGTAAAGAAATTAAGTCCCTCCCACCAAAAAAAGAAAAGAAAGGAAAGAAGAAAGAAAGACTCATGGACACAGACAACAGTATGGTGATTGCCAAAGCGAAGGGGAGGGGGGTGTGGGAGGTAGAAAAGAGTAAAGGGGGAATAAATGGTGATGGAAGGAGACTTGACCTTGGGGTATTAAACACACAATACAATATACTGTAGAATTATATACCTGAAACATATGTATCTTCATCAACTAATGTCACCCTAATAAATTCAATAACAAATAACTGTAAAAAATTCAAAAGATACATATCTATGTTGTTCCACAAAAGAGAATAAAAGAGAAAAAAATCTAATCCTTCCTAAAAATTATAGAGACTGAAATTGACATTGAAAAAAGCTAAAAAGCTCACTGTTTTAATAGCAAATGCCTTTGAGTAAATAGAATTACCATGTGAGTCTTTCCACTTTTTAAGAATGTTTTGCTGTATATGTAATATTAGTAATTATCATGTACACATTAATGCAGCCTGATTTTCTCATGGACAAGTTTTTTGTTGTTTCTCCCACAAATTCAACAGCCCAATCTAAACAGGAGTTTTCTTGGAGAATTACCAACTTGCTCAAGTTGCCAGATCTAAGAAACTGATTTAACAGATTCTTCTTTGTTTTCTATGAGGGAAAGGTGGTACATTTGTAACTGATTTTACAGCTTCTAGGATAATTATAAAACAATGTTTATAGAAAATAAGAAAGAAAGAATTTTAGCAGTCTCTGTTCAGCCTTCCCTGACAATTGTTCCACAACATATAATTTTCTCCAATGCGTTAATATGGGGAAAATTGCACTAATTAATAAAAAAGAATAACAAGTGGAAGCTTTCTTATTTCAATAATAATAAAAAGGCATTAAAAATTTCAAACTTTATTTTAAATACATTGATTTAGTTTAGTTTAATTATGAACAAACACCTTTTCACATAATTTTTAGAATTATTTTCTCTGATGAAATGTCCCTATCTGTACCAAAAGAAGTATTTAGATACCAAAAGACATGAATACTATTTTGGGAATTTATTTTTCCCTAGTAACTTTCTTTCTTTGCTAAAACACTTTTTAAAATGACCTATCCTATCTAATAAAAGAGTAATATGCAAATTGACCATGGGCTCAGCACACCCAAGTAGCCACTGGTTGTCTTTGTATGGATACTCATGTTTTGCGTCCCAGACTCCAACTCCATCCAGTTCTCCTCACCCTCGAACAGCCTGTAGTAGGTGAAAAACCTCCATGTCTAGGGTCAGCTGGAGATTCATGAGCTCCTGATACCCACACAGCTGCTGGGCCATGTCCTACTTGACCACCCTCAGAGTGGCTTCCAGCTCAGCCACTTTGGCCTGAGCTCCCCACATTTGGCAACAGCAAAGGTGGCCTTCAGGGAATCCTGGCCTTTGAGGCCCTCAATAGCCTGGAGAGGGCTGATTTCAGTTCATTTCAGAAATCTCAGTTTTCCTGTGATTCGTCATCCTAGTGCTTCCCAACCAATGTCTGCAGCTTCTCATATTTGATCTGGTACATGGTCTCAGCCTTGACCTGGCTGCAGTTGGTGATCATGACTGGGCCTTGACCTCTGATGCCATCCAGGTCCATGGTGTTGTTGTCCATGGACAGTACCATGGGCATGTCAGATATTTGGGCATGCAGCTCACAAATCTCTTCTTCATACAGCTGCCTGTAGAAGTTGATCTCAATGGCCAGACCTCCCACGTGGGATCCAGCTCTAGCTTGTTCACGTAAGCTTCATCTACATTGTCTTGATGAGGACAACTTCATTGTCAATCACTGTGCTCTTGTTGATCTCATCCTTGTACTTATTCTTCAACTACTCCACTAGCTCCTATGCATTGCCAAACTTTGCCGTTAGCATCAGTCGCAGCTGCCATGGAAGGTTGTTAATGTAGCTTTGGGACATGTTGTCCATGTTCTGGGTCATATTCTGCAGCTACAGGAGATTCCATTTGAACATCAGAATTTTATCTTGCTGCTCTAGGCCTGTACCTTATCAATGAAGGAGGCAAACTTGTTGAGGCTCTTGATCTGCTCCTTCTCCTGGTTGCACATAGACTGGATATTGGGGTTCACGTCCAGCTTCGGGGGACTCAGTATGCTTTGTTTCACTTAGAGAGCTGGGATGCTTCCCATCTTCCAGTCCCACCATATCCCCTGTTCAGATTCATGTTGGTGCCCAGGCCAATCAGTTAGCCATGCCCATCCAGAAAAAAGCCAAGGAGCTGGTGCAGGTGCAGGCACACTTGAGTAGGAATGGCTACTGAATCCAGGGGGGCCAAGGATAGACATACATAGGTTTCCTGGGTCTCCCTTGTGAAGATGGTGAAGATTGGAATGGAGGCAAGGGAGCCAAACCAGGCAGAGATTTGAGGAGACAAAAAGCTGTTTGGTAAAACTCTCTTGCCACTTAATAAACTTGTATTTAAATGAAGTCAGTGATATAACCTGGTAATTGAACAGACAGTTATCTTTGGGACTTTTTTGCTATATTTCTTTGCTTTTCTTCCCTCACATATCCATCTCAAACTCTCTTTTACTTGAATTAATGATAGTAAAATACATTGAATCTATCTAGAACAATAAATACTTTTATACTTTTAATCTGAAGCATTAATTTTTATTCCCCTGAAGCATTTTAATCCATCTGTATGTTTTATTGAGTTTTATCCGCTCAATTTTAAATCTTTTACAGTTTAGGTTTTAAAATCAATTGGTTTATATAACCAACTAGAGGCCCAATGCATGAAATTTTTGCAAGAGCAGGCCTTCCTTCCCCCAGCTGCCAGCACCATCTTCCCTCAAAGCCCAAGCTTTGTCTTGATGGTTGGCCTTCAGAGAAGCCCTCTGGCTTTTGAGGGCTATTTAGCATATTACGCTTTCATTATTATGGATAAGGCCCTGAATTTTGGGACATTCTCTTTTCTCTTTCATATCTTCTTATAATTAGTAAATTCTTTCCTGAGATTATCTTTTTTTTCTGGTATTTATATGCCAGACTCAATAAAAAATAACTAACACACACACACAATTTTTTCCCCAACATCTTCTCTTAGAGCTCCCTGTTCAGTATTCAGTTGTTTGCTTTTCAAATTACTTCATGTAACTACTTACCAAATATTTTGCCGGTGATGAATAAGGATGACCATATTTTTAGCCTCTGATATCAGTTTCCTTGCTTTCTGCTATGTGATCACTAGGCCAGACATACATATGTTAAGTTTTTATTATGACAAAATGATAACATAATATACTAGTAACCTGGCAGGAATTCTGGGTTAATTAGATTCTACTGTGTTAATAAGTTTACTTTGAGATATCAGTGACTTAACACAGGACTGGTTTATTACTATGATAATACTAGATGTATAAAAAAGCATAGGGCCCTGTTCAATGTAATTACTAACAAACCCAGGCTGACCAAGGCTCTTTCATCTTATAATGTCACTATTTCAGTGAATGACCTCATAGCTGTTTCAGAAGAGGAAGAGGAAGCTATCTACTGGCTCATAAAGGTAAGAGAGGTGAGAAATATAAAGAAGCAGAGAGGTGTTTGCTTAGTAGTGAATATCTCTGGGAATACAGAAGGGCTCTTACTTAATTTAGGCTAACGTAGGAGACAGAAGATATTTAGGGATTCAAATCATCACTGACAAATAATATATTATCACTGATTTTATTTCTCCTTTTCTAAGAGAATATTCTTATATTAATAGTAATATAGAAAAAGTTCTCCATATGTAGCATATACATGCTCTCCCTCACAGCCAACCTTCTTGGGATTAAATAATAAACAAAATTTTATAAAATATTTCTACTTTTATCTTTAAAGTTTGAGGTGGTGGAGATAAGTAGAAAGAAAACTACATCCTGTTCTAAGCTATTTCCTCCTCTAGTCAGAGGGATTATAAACTTTTAGAAGTAATTTGAGAGGTAATCTCATTCAAATTCCTCATTTTAAAAGATGAGGAAAGAGAGAGAGACTTTCAGAGACTGACTTACTAAAAGTTACCCACTAGTTATTGTCAGGAACTGTGAAAAGTCTAAAATGTTACCCAACTCTCAGGCTAACAAGCTTATGTCCCACAACTTCACAGATGTTGGTAGAAGATATGATGCTGCTCCATCAGAGACAAAGTACTTCATTACTAAATAAATAAATAAATAAATAAATAAATAAATAAATAAATAATAGCCTGCATTTCATCTTCATATGAGTTGTTTCCTTATGTTCCCTGTGCAGGTGGGCCCAGCTGAGCAGTGAGTTGTGTTACCAGAAAACCCTGAGCTTGAGATTGGTGGAATTCACTACTTTCATTGTGAGCAGAAGTGAGCATATTCTTTGTCTGGAGAAAGGCATTACCTCATTTTTCAAGGCTGCTTACTGCAATCATGACCTTGATATATGGCCCTACCTGGGCCATTAGGGCTTTTCATTTTTGGCATACCTAGCATGAATGTGAAGACATGCTTAAGCTTTCAAAAATTGGTATCAAAGTTAAGACTATAACCAGCTCTCTAAAAAATGTCTAATAATTTCTTTGGATTGATAGATTAGCATTAGAATCAAATCTATTGACCCTTAATTATTTAATTTATGGTAATACTTAGTCCAGGACCAACCTTTAATTACAGAAAAATTAGTCTTTGAATATATTATTATGTATTTTATTTTTAATTTGTTCTCACTAGTCAACATTTATGGATCTCTTACTCTGTGGCAACCTGGACTTGGGAATGTGGGTTAAACAACAAATTAGTAGTCTTGACCTCACAGTGCTTATAACACCTATGCAGAAGAAAGTGAAAAACAAAAAATGAAGAAGTATATGCTAAGAGTGAAATGAGAAGAACAGAGTATAAGTGTATTGGATTCCAGAAAAGTTTGGATATTTCTGACTAACTGTGGTCAGGAAGGATTCATGGATAAAATGGAGAAAGGAAGATTATTCTTAGAGAAGAGGGAGAACAATGAGTTCTATCACTCTTTTATGTTCTCTCTGATTTTAAAACATTAAAAGATACTCTTTAATGCCAACCATATAGGCATTTTTCTCATGTGTTTTATTCACTGCTCAATCTTAAGTTCTTTTAAAAATGGCTTGCCCATGTTAGAAAATCATAAAAACAAAATCAGTAAATGATGGTATGTACTGCTCGTCTTTAACATTTATCTTTTACACAACCCCACATTCATACAACATATAACCCCTATATAGACAGTTTCTTATTCACTGAATTAGATCTTTCATATGGTTCTGATGAAATATAATTTTCAGCTGCAATGTAGTCTGATCCTGGCCCTTCGGTAAAGAACCTGATTTTAGTGTGGCAGTAGAGGGAGATTTTTAGCCAGCTCCAAATCTTCCTCATGTACCCATATCTTCTTACTCTCTGAACTAAGGGGTCTCATGTGCCACCAGTGACTTGGACCTTATAGATTCACATGTGATTTTTTACTCAGACTAACTTACCTTTTCATGTACTACTCTTTGCATCCAAATTCTTCCTCTACTCACTTTGAACTGGAGGCTCGGGATTGTGGAATCTACATAAGTGCTGATGCAGAGTAGGACAGCCTCCTTTTATCTTGCACCCAGTGTATATTGAGCCCTTCAGACAGAGATTTAAGGACTAGCTTTCTCTAGTTCTTAATGGCAACCATATAGCTCTCCTAATCTTTAAACCTCTCTCTGAAGGACTCAATATGCACTGGGCACAAGATAAAAGGAAGATAGAAAGAGACAAGTCTAAACTTCTATAATTTCTTGAGACATCTGGCATTTCTTTCACCTGTCATTAATTTCTGACATTCCCACATTCCTGCAAGTATTTTTTCACCATGTTACTTGGACTTGGAAGGGCAGTAGTACCAGAACTATTATTATAGCTATACATATAGCTAAATAGCTATATAGCTATTTATTATTTTTTATTCTTATGGGGATGAAACCACTTTGAAGTCATGCATGTTCAACTTTTCAATATTTTACTTTCAAATATATAACCAGAAAAATAGATTACATATATATATATATATATATATATATATATATATATATTTATTTATTTTATTTTATTTTACTTTTAATGTTTAAAGTATTACAAATAGAGAGGGGAGAGAAAAGGGCTGCAGAGTAAACAGATGCATCTGGAGCTTTGTCGCTGGGCAGAAGGAGAGAGAGCGGCTGAGAGTCACACTGGGAGTGTTTGGTGGCAAGTTAGAGTCAGTTATCCTCAAGGGGAAGGCGGGGAACTGCTGGACGGGGCTCTCCCGGCCGGGCAGCCCCACTGCCAAGGGGTTTTTGTCTGCCCGAGCCACCAGCACGAACGTGGAGACCGCGCCATCTTTCAGAGGGAGGTAGATGTTTGCAACCATCTGAAGCCGGCAGCTGCGCACCATCAAGCAGGTGGGGACCCGGGGACCCAGAACTCCGCTCTCCAATCGGCACGGACACACAGCGGACTCAGAGATCCACGGAGCCCACGGAAAGGTCAGATTGCGCCTGGGATAAGAGGGAGGTCTGGAAACTGCGGCTGACGGAGGTACCCTCCGAGCAGCCCAGGACTCAGAGAACGGGTTTCCAGGCAGCACGGATGCACCGGCGGCGGATTCGGAGATCCACGCAGCGCGAGGAAGGGTCAGATTTCGCCTGTGTCAGGGTGAGGTCTCCTACCCCCCTGCACAACCGAGACACGAATGCCTTGGGAGCCTGGCTGAGGGAAAGCTGCCTCTGGAGAGGTCCCCAGAGGTGGTCAGGGTGTGATCACTAAATGTGGAGGCAAACCCTCTGAGCTGTTGACAGAGGAGAGCTCTGGAAAATGACTCCTTTTTATTTTTTTTTTCTGGGGCAGAAGGACAGCCTGGGAGTTATTACAGTGTCCCAGCTGCAAAACCCCCACAAACTGGCTTTGAGAACCACAGAGTAGCAGGATCTGAGCACAGCCTAGAGAGGTCCTGTGCTTTGTCTCAGAGATCAATTCTGAAACACTGCCACCCAGTGGATGACACACAAATTGACTCTCAAATAACCA
>PVJN01018136.1:0-39484 GCA_004026805.1 Lasiurus borealis
AGATAACCTAATAAGGCAAAACACCTGCGTAAGCAGACCCTGGCCCCTACCTGGCCTATCAGGATGGGCCAACTCCCCTACCTGGCCTATCAGGATGGGCCAACTCCCCTACCTGGCCTATCAGGATAGGCCAACTCAGTAATTCAAACAGCTCTCCACCCCCTGACCCCCAGTATAAAACGGTCATGTAACAAAGGCCTGGGGCTCTCAGCCTCTGCTCTGCTTTCAGAGTATGTTGTGAGCCCCAGCATGCTGGTCTGAATAAACCCCTTTGTTTTTGCATGAGATCGTCTCTTGGTGCTCTGTAAGTGCGGCTTGCGTTCCAGGCTTAACATTATGAACTAATCTTTAAAAGGAGGGAAAATCACTCAATGCATTTAGAGCTGGAGAAGGCAGAAAGAGAGATTACTAAAGGGCAAGAGATAAATATAGGGTGTTTTAAAGTAGATGTAGAGTTCTCGGTAAGGAAATTAATACAATAGTTAGAAAATAATAACACAAGAATAATCTCTTCCCTGCCCATTGCACTTCAGTTGGTTGGCCATCAAAACCTTGCCCTGAGCGCTCACTGGTTCCATTGCAGGTCAGGGGCACATGCCTATCTGGATGCCCTGTAGGTGGCAGATAGGAGGCTGCAGTTCACTGTTTCACATATCTCCACGTCTTACTCTCTCCCTTCCTCTTTCTAAAAGGTAAATAACATTATTTTTAAAAAGGAAAGCGACTTATATAAAACTAGTGCCTGGTGCACGAAATTTGTGCATGGGGGAATGCGGGCCCTCAGCCTGGCCTGCATCCTCTCCAATCTGGGAACCCTGTGGGATCAGGTCTAAACTGGCAGTTGGACAACCCCCTCACAATCCAGAACTGTTGGCTCCTAACTGCTCACCTGCCTGCCTGCTTGATCATCCTTCATCACTCTGCCTGCTTGCCCCCAAATGCCCCCCTCTGCCAGCATGATCATCCCCAGTTGCTCTCACCTTTTGGTCTGAATACCCCTAGCTGTCTCTGCTTCGGCCCCACCACCATAGCTTGGTCCAGAAGGCTGTCTGGAAGGTCTCATGGTCTAATTAGCATACTACCCTTTTATTAATATAGACTAGAGGCCCGTTACACAAAATTCGTGCACAGGAGGGTGAGTGTCCTTCAGCCCAGCCTGCACCCTCTCCAATATGGGACCCCTTGGGGGATGTCTGACTGCCTGTCTAGATCCGATCCTACTAGGCAGTTGGACATCCCTCTCACAATCTAGGATTGCTGGCTCCCAACTGCTCACCTGCCTGACTTCCCGATTGCCACTAACCGCTTCTACCTGCCAGCCTGATCATCCCCTATCCACTCCCCTGCCAGCCTGATTGATGTCTAACTGCAGCCCTGCCAGCCTGTTTACCCCAAGCTGTTCTCCCCTGCAGGCCTGAGTCCCCTCCCCCACAACTGCCCTTCCCTACAGGCCCGGTCACCCCCAATTTCCCTCCTCTGCTGGCCTGGTCGCCCCCAACTATCCTCCCTTGGAGGCCGGTCCCTGCCAGTTTCCCTCTCCTGCTGGCCATCTTGTGGTGGCCATCTTATGTCCACATGGGGGCAAGATCTTTTGACCACATGGGGGCAGTCATCTTGTGTGTTGGAGTGATGGTTAATCTGCATATTACTCTTTTTTTAGATAGGGTAGAGGTCTGGTGCATGGGTGGGGTCAGCTGGTTTGCCCTGAAGTATGTCACTGATCAGGATGGGGGTGCCCTGGGGGCACGGGGTGGCCTAGAAGAGGGGTCCGTGGTGGTTTGCAGGCCAGCCACATATCTCGGAGATCCAAGTGGAGACCCTGGGATCTGGGATTTATTTATCTTTTACAATTAAAACTTTGTAGCCTGGAGCAGAGACAAGCCTTCTGCTGGCTCTACTGTGGCAACCATTGAAACTTTGTTGCCTTAAGTGGAGGCCGGGGCAGGCCAGGATGTGCAGAAAGCTTGGATTCTTCCATTGCTGGGGGCAACCCAAGCCTCCCTCCTGCTCTTTCTGTAGCTGTAGACATCTGAGTTGGGTTCATCTGCATACTTGGTCCTGATTGGCTGGTGAGCATGGCTTGTGGGTCTAGCGGAACAATGGTCAATTTGCATAATACTCTTTTATTAGATAGAATAGGAGATGACATACTGCCATAACTATAACTTATCTACCAGTATTACACTATGATAATACATACTTCATGCAATAGGAAGGCATCTAATACATTACATTGTATATGTTGTGAGTAGTAGGAAATACTGTATTCGTAGCAATAATATATACCCTGTACTTCCCTTCCTGATTTGGGAATGATTCCTCAGTTCTTTGAATGTTTCCTGGCCCCTAGTGGATTTTTTTTTTTTTTGGTCATTCAGTGTAACCTTATTTACTGTATATTGCACATGATTTGAGGTCTTTAATTGCTAACCACCAAAGATTCAAAGGAATATATTTTTTCAAGAAGTTTAACATTAACATTAGAGAATTCATTTATTCATGTTTTATTGTAACCATCTGAATTATTCACATTGATATAGACCCTGAACTCATAAGTGTGGACCATGCACAGCCTGGCAGCAAGCCAGGTAGCCACTCTGCAAGCAAACGGATACTCTACATGAGGAGAAAAGTCATAGCACAAAATTTAATGTCCAACCCGAGTCACCTCAGAATGTTATATATATTGACTTCTTAATTCATAAAGTATCAGGAACTCAACTTCTTGATTGGTGACAGGGTTGACCTGGTTTCAGGAGATTTATTTCTGAAATAATTAAAGAAAGGGGGCTCAATCTTTCTTCTTGGTTGCTTGCTTCTCCCCAGCACCTTCATCTTTCTTCTTCTCCTTAACTTCTTGGACATCTCTTTCACCTTCACCTCCTTCTTCCTCCGTTGTGTCCTCAAATTCTTCCTTGGCACCTTCTTCCTCTTCTTCTTTCTCTTCATCAGCCACTTCCTTCTCCTTCTCCTCCTCGTTAGGTTCTCCTTCAGAGGGGGTTCATCCTTAGTTTCCTCGGCTTTTGAAGCCTCAATGGTCTCCTCTACTTTGATCTGCTCCTCCTGGACATGGCTGGTGTATTCAGAAGGGAAGGAGCGAGCAGACATCAAGTAGGAATTAGTCTGTAAACCACGCGCAGGCAGATCGACTAAAGACCCGAGAACTCTGGGAGCAGCGGCTGGCTATGCTTCCCACGCTGGTGAAACTGAGCTGGGTCTCCTCACTTTTCAAGAGTTTCCTGTAAGCTGTGATGTCAATGTCCAAAGCCATCTTCACATTGAGGAGGTCCTGGTATTCTTTTAAATGTTGTGCCATTTCACTGTTTGTAGTTCTCATTTTCTAATTTGTTCCTTTCCCCCTCCCATAGCTCCCCTCCACTCAGCTCCCACCCTTCCCTCTGCCCTTACCACCTCTGCATTGTCCTCATCCATAGGTGTAATTTTTATCCAGTCTCTCCCTGTACCCCCGTCACCTTTCTCCCCCTAAGAATTGTCAGTCCACTCCCTTTCTATGCACAGTTCACCAGTTTTTTCTGTTCATCAGATTTTTTATTCACTTGATTTTTAGATTCTCTTGTCAGATATGTATTTGTTGTTCATAATTTTTATCTTTACCTTTTTCTTCTTCCTTACCTTCTTAAAGCATACCCTTTAGCATTTCATATAATACTGGTTTGGTGTTGATGAGCTCCTGTAGCTTTTTTTTTTTTCTGTGAAGCTCTTTATCTGACTTTCAATTCTGAATAATAACTTTGCTGAGTAGAGTAATCTTGGTTGTAGGTTCTTGCTATTCATCACATTGAATATTTTTTGCCACTCCCATCTGGCCTGCATAATTTCTGTTGAAAAATCAGCTGACAATCATATGGTGTTCCCTTGTAGATAATTATTTTTCTCTTGCTGCTTTTAATATTCTCTTTGTAATTTGCTCTTGGCACTTTAATTATCATGTGTCTTGGTGTGGTCTTCCTTGGATTCCTATGTGCTTCCTGGATTTGTAAGTCTATTTCTTTCACTAGGTGGGGGAAATTTTCAGTCATTATTTCTTCAAGTAGATTTTCAGTATCTTGCTCTCTCTCTTCTTCTGGCACCCCCATAATTCTGATGTTGGTACGCTTGAAGTTGTCCCAGAGGCTCCTTTCACTATCTTCACATTTTTTTATTCTTTTTTCTTTTCCAGTGGAGTGTTTTCTGCATCTTTATAATAAATTTCAAATCTTTGACTTGATTCGTGCATTCCTCTAGTCTGATGTTAGGTCTCTGTATATTTTTTATTTCAGTCAGTGTATGTTTAATTTCTAGTTGGTCCTTTTTCATTTCCAGTTGGTCCTTTTTCATCTTCCCTTGGGTATCGCTAAATTTATCCATCATTTCTAGGAATTTCTTAAAAAACCTTGTAAATGTGGTTTTGAACTCTATATCCAGTCATTTGTTTTCCTCCATTTCTTTTGTTTGTGATCTCTTCCTTTGTCTCAGAATTTTCACTGCGTCCCTGAATTGGTAGAGTAGCTCTGTGTGTTAGGTGTTCTATATGGCCCAGTAGCTTTGCCCCCCCAGTTATCTGAGATGGACTCTCTTGATGCACCCTTTGTGGACTGTGTGTACAGCCTTGCTGTAGTTAAATCTTGATTGTTGTAGGTATCACTGGGGGAAATTGACCTCCAAGCCAATTGGTTGTGAGGATCAGCTATGTCTATGCTGGGAGAACTTCTGTGCTGGAGTCAGCCTTATGATACAAGACTTGCGAAATTGCAAAAGCCTCTCTGTTATGTTTAGATTGAGTGGAGTCTCAGGGCTGAGCAGACAGCCTTGCAGCCTTGGTTTCCCATCAGCCCTGCCCTATGAGGCCTCTGGGTGTCCCTGCAGCTCTCTCTGTGCTCTAACGGGCGCTTCAAGATCCTTTGCCTTTCCAACTCCTCTGTGTTTCCATGTACTCCGGGGACCCATATGAGTCTGAGTCTGAGTCTCCAGGGTCTCGCCTGAAACCGGGGTGAGTGCAGTTGGAAGTGGATTTACACAGTAGGGAGGTTCTGTTTCCCTCTCGCTAGAGAAAGCCAGTGGCACACTCAACAGTCAGCCCTCTGTGTGATCCCTCATGCTCACATCCTCCAGACCTCTGCCTTTTGCGGTCCCCCTAAGTTTCTGTGCACTCCCCCCATATGAGTCTCAATCGGAACTGGGATTCAGTGCAGTTGGGAGTTTCAGTCTCCCTCCTGTTAGAGGAAACCAGCCAGGCACTCCGCCACCCTTCCTCTCCAGGCGCTTGTCTCTGTACCTCAGCTTTTTGGAGCCCTTCTGAATCTCCATGAGCCCCTCTCTTTCCTTCTAGTTGTAGAATTTCAGCCAGCTTTCCTGTGGTTCTAGATAATGCCTATCCTGACCTTTACTTGTAGTTTTGAAATTGTTGCGTGAGGCAGCAATTTAGGTGTTCACATATGCCGGCATCTTGGTTTCTCCTCAAATTAAACATATTTTTAAAAGCACAAGCAGTATGGTTTGTATACTCATAATTAAAAGCCTACTTTTGTCACAACTTGAATATAGTAACAGACAAGATTTTTCCTGTGGTGCTTTCACAGATTTATCTCCAGGTCAAGGCTCACAAAATAACACATATTAGAAAAGTGCACTTTCTTGCATGTCATTTCTCATTGACAAGTAGGGAAGCCTACTCCCATGGAATCAATAAGAAGGCTTAACAGTTATAAAAGACACAGCCTGGGACTGATTACAGGATTATCCTTCCTCCAGCCTTGAGTCCTTACATATTGAGAAATGACCTTGAAGTGAATACTTTATAGAGATCAGAGGAATCCACAAAACCATTAAGTTGTTTTCTCTGCCAATGACTTCAGCTACAGGAAAAAGTTTTGGAGGTGCTGAGAATGTCTGTATACAAAGGTCACACAAGCTACAGGCCCAGGAACATTTTGGGATATATGTTCAAAAGAGACACATTCCATCAAATTTACTGCAGTCTCTCCCATCACAATGAATACAGTGTTTCTGTCTCAATAGTAGTTTAACCTCAGAGTCTTATAACAATGTCACAAGACCATGAAATTTCATACTTCATGGCACATGGCTCCCTTGCAATTTGTGAGGAGGAGTTCCCCTAAACATTACTGAGACTTATGTAATACATACTGTGAACAAAAAACATAATTCATGTTATTCACAAAAGGACAACAAAATCCTCTTTTGGGTGACCACTGACCTCAGCAATAACCATGGTACTAGGATGTAAATTAAAACTCCAAATTCATGCCGTTTTTCTTTTAAGACCTTGGGCAGAAACACAAAATAAGCTGGTATTTGGATAAAGAGTGATTTTCTGCCATCATGCTGTCCTTTTTGAAGTACTGAAGGTTTGACATCCCATAATATCTGTTCACATCCACAGGCTGACAGATCACAACAATGCTTAAAAACATGGCAAGAAATGAATAGAACCAAAAAAAATGAAAGGTACATCAACAAAAATTCTTTACCGAGATTTCATAAATCAGAGCCAGTGGGGTTCAGATTGGTGTAATAGAATCTAAGCCAATCATCACAGCATATAATGTGAGAACCACCTTGAGAGGTACTACCTCTTTGCTGCAGATGGATATTTTCAACAAACCCTGAGGCAGGCCCATTTCCTAGTCAGAAATGAAGATCCTGCCAAGAGTTGAGAGTATTTCTTTATCTACTTATTTTTAAATATGAGTCTTTATTTAAATTTCGCCAGCTGTACTTTATTAAAAAAAACTTTATTTCAAAGAGAAAGGGAGAGATATAGAAAGATAGGAACATCAATGATGAGAGGGAATCATTGATCAGCTGCCACCTGTATGCACCCCACTGGGGATCAAGCCCACAAGCCTAGCATGTGCTCTTGACTGGAATCAAACCCAGGACCCTTCTGTCTACAGGCCAACACTTTATCAACATAATTGCAAACCAGCTAGAGTGTGTTCAGAGTATTTAGAATTTATTTAAGCACAAGAGAGCATTCAGGCTTTTGTTTGTTTTTTACTGATTCATACTGTTCATGTGAGCCAGATGGTAGAGGATAATCACTTCAGCCATAAACCTTCATGGTGACATCAAGCACGTAGTGCACCAGGGCTGGACAGACAGTGTAATCAGCTCCTTAGAGCCTCACTTGTACCTGAAACTTATGAGGAATCAAGCAGTGTGTATGTCCTAATAAAAAGGAATCATATTTAGGCAAATGTATATTATAGAGTCTCCTTTAGTGTTGTTATTGTGAGTGAGGAAAGGGAAACATTCCCTAAACATTTAATGCTTTTATCCACTGTGGATTCTCAGGTGTCTTATAAGGCTACATATTTGGATAAATGATTTACCACAATCTGTACACTCATAAGGCTTTTCTGCAGTGTGAAATCTCTGATGTTGAATTAGGATGAAATGCTGACTGAAGGACTTCCCACAATATGTACATTTATATGGCTTTTCTCCAGTGTGAACACGAGAAAATTCTGAAGGACTTCCCACATTCATTACACTTAAAAGGATTTTCTCCAGTGTGAATCATCTGATGTTGAATGAGGGTAAGAAATCTCACAGAAGGACTTTCCACAACTTGTATAATCATATGGCTTTTATCTAATGTGAACTTGCTGATGTTTGACAGCAGACTTATATCTGAAGGAATTCCCACATTCACTACACTTATAAGGCCTTTCTCCAGTGTGAATTCTCTGATGTTGAGTGAGGTTGGAACTCTGTTGAAAGGATTTCCCACAATCCATACACTCATTTGGTTTCTCTGCAGTGTGAACTCGCTGGTGCTTATTTACATCAGACTTATATCTGAAAGACTTTATGCATTCACTACCCTAATATACCTTTTTCTCCAGTGTGAACTCTCTGATGTTTAATGAGGGTAAAAATCACACAGAAGGACTTTCCGTAACCTGTACAATCATATGGCTTTTCTCCAATAGGAACTCTCTTTTATGTTGAATGAGATTAAAGATTCGTCTGAAACCTTTCCTAAATGTGTCACATTCATAAATCAGTTCTCCAGAACAGACACCCTGACATTCAACAACTTTCTGTTTCTGGCTGGCAGCTATTTCACATTGAGCCCACTGGTGATGACTTTTTCCACTGAAATATTCTTGTGAAATCTCACTGCTACCGTGTGACTCTTCAGTGTTCTCAGAGGCCTGGGGCCAGAGAACCACTGAGGGAGCTTGGACATCTTTTTCAACCTTCCTGCTTTCTGAAGGCACCCCTGATAAGTAGAAGCTGCACCTGGTCACAGATGAGGGCCTGTCCATAGCTTCTTTTCTGGATGTCTCTCCACTGACATCCTTCTGTTGATCTTGAGAGTTTACCTTGAAACATAAGTCTCTCACTCATGTGTCACTAAAGAAGCAATTGTGCTTCAAGTATTCTGCTTGTGACTCAGTCAGGTGCAAAATATCTTTTAACATTGAGAAACACTGCTTACAGGAATGTGACTTCTGTGTTGCTGGAGCTGTCTTAGGACATGTGATTCTCCTTATACACAAACATGGATCAAAACCTGCCACTTCATCATCTTTTTTATGCCAACAACCTGAAAACAAAAAAAAAGATGAGGAAATGAATGATGATTGTGGTGACAGGGGGAAGTTCCATTACAAAGAATGTGCCCCATGACACCTGGGCTCCATGCAATTTTCAGAAAAGAAATGTGAAGGAAGGATTAATAATAGGCTTCTGTGAAGTTCTGGGCCTCTTCAGATCTTAAAAGAAGGAAGACTACACTGGGAATATGACACAAAGATGGAAAACACCACAGGGAAGAGCGGTAAGATTTCCAACCTTTCCTTTGGCTAACAATGTTCAGTAGAGCTTGTCTGCAGGTGACATAGGCAAATTCTGCAGAAGTCTGCTCAGGTCTTATTCCAGGAAAAATTCAATAAATGAGTAGCTGGTGTTTGAAATCTACTTAAGCATGTATTTTCACTTCATAACACAAGAGTAAGTCAGTGTTTAAGAATACTGCAGAGCCAAGACCGGTTTGGCTCAGTGGATAGAGAGCATCGGCTTGCGGACTGAAAGTTCCCAGGTTTGATTCCAGTTGGGAGCATGTACCTTGCTTGCAGGCACATCTCCACAGTGGGGTGTGCAGGAGGCAGCTGATCGATGTCTCTCTCTCATCGATGTTTCTGACTTTCTATTTCTCTCCCTTTCTCTCTGTAAAAAAATCAATAAAATATATTTTTTAAGAAAGAATACTGCAGAGGCAGTAATATAGAGGAACAGAGGATGTAAAAATATCATAAAGGTTAACATAGCTCAAAGCTATGGGGAAATTACATGTCATAAAGAATAAAGTAGGTAAAAGATAAGGTAGAAATGTGGTGTAGCCTGTGGCACTTGCATCTGAAAACTGATGAAAAAGAACTGGTTCCTGGTATGATGGAGGATCTTACAAGAACATTCCATGGTTCATGCAAGTAAAGACCATCATCTGGCACAGACAGTCACTTAGGAATTTAGCTATTAAGAAAGGGACAGAAGTAAACTCTGAAAATAGTCACCGTCCCAGGAAGAGAAACAGCAGGTGGGGTCAATTAAGCTGTCTTTAAGACACCTGACTCCCAGAAACTTCCTGCACTTGCTGAGGCAAATGTTGTAAGAGAAGTTTGTGGAGTCTATTGCTCAGAGCTCTCCACAGTGATCAGCACTGGCAGCCATAGCACATTTGAAAAGACAGTGAAGAATATTTGCAGAATCCATGGTCTGATTTGGTGAGAGAGAGCTATGCCTGGAGAATAAAGTAAGAGAGGACATCACCTCAAGACACTAGGAGAGATGTGAAGTTTTTACTTACAAATGCTACAAGTGTGAACACTTCCAGCATCACATCCCAGTACCAAAGTCTGTGAGCCTCATCAAGAAGATCCCACTTCTCCTGAGAGAAGGTAATTCCCACATCCTCAAAGTTCATATCCTATCATAATGGGGATAGTAGAGACCATGATCAGATTCTCTACTAATATTCCAAGTATGTCATACTCTTAAACCACTACATCCATCTGCTCCCTCTACTTCCCACATTAGAGAAGATACCAAGCCTTGTTCCCATCAAAATCAATCTTTCCTTATATTCTTACTGACGCTGTGTATTACAACAACAATAACTGGAGTTGAGCAGATAGAAGATAAATGTGCTCTGGGCCTCAACGTGAGTCACACTGCCCCATCTGAATAACAGGGGTTGTCAGATGTTTGGGTAATAAGAGTTATTGCACATAAAGAGAGTGTGAGTGATTTGGCACTGGTCTTGTTAGGTAATATACTTATTGTCTCTCAATTTTCCCTCCAAGACATCAAAAACATGACATCACACTTCACCCTTCTGACTCCAAACCTAGATTGTTGAGTCCATTACATTTCACTACAACATTTTTCTTCACATAATTCTTTGAACCACACTCCTCTCACACACCTTCATTCCAAGAGGCACAACCTCACTGGTATCATACATATGCTGTGACAAGGACAGATTTTTTCCTATTGGCTTCTTTTTCAAAATTCTCTTTTATCACCTCTGTAATGAATGTCCCTCTTATCATCTCCCTTCCTCATGCAGTGGAGGTTTTCAAGCACAGGTGACACAGATGTTTGCTATCTCATTCCTATTCATTACTGGGGCAGGCCTCAACAAGAAACACCAGGTGAACATATAAATGGCATTTAATCTCTTCATCTGGAATGTAGAACCACAACAAACGTCCTTTTCAATAATTACCCTAAAATTCCCCATATCATATCATCCAGTCCCCACCAGAAATGGACTCACTCTTCTTTCATTCTTATGTTAATGTCAGTGCCCTGCCTCCACGAATTCACATACTCTCTCTAAGTGCATACCATTTTTTTCTACCACACATATACTCGCCCAAATCCTAAGCATCCATAGTTATCTCCTTGGCCTTGTACTCATCATTGAGCATGTGTGACCCAGAGAATGCCTAGAAAATTCAAACTGGGTGATTTACTACCCATAATCTCATAGTTCACAACCATAGAGGAAATGTTTTGTCCTGCTTTGAAGGTCTCCATCCCTGATTGTTTTTCTCCTTCCACCTTGCCTAATGTGAAATACATCAGATCTCAGATATTCAGAGCCCACTTTCACTGTTACTGCATTTGATGTCTCTTCAACACTCACGTGCCATCACTTATGGCCCTCTACCCCATGTCCAGTGAATCTCAGAGATGACCACTCATGCCCCTAAGCAATCCCACTAAACTGACTGCAATAACCCAGTCACAGCACTGGTAATCAAAAACCTCAGTAAGTGTTTAGAGAAGAAAATTAGCACCAGCCACAGTCTCATTTTTTTTAACACTCCTTGGAATCCAATTCAAAACAAACAAACAAACAAACAAAGAAAAAAAAGGTAACCTACAACTCCCATATGGTCTACACATTTTCCACTACATTTAAGAAAGTCTACCTAGTGAACTGCTCATCAGAATTTTAAATGCTCTTGAACTGCTCTCTGAAATACTCTATCAGTCCAGAAAGTAAAAATTTTTGTATCTCCTATGAACATAACACTTCTTACTATGAATTTCTCCATCTGAATTGTGCTTTCATACAATCAGGTGCTAAATTCAAGCCTTAAGATCAACTCTGACTCTTTTCTCTCTCAAACTCAAAATTAGAAAATCCAGGTGGCCACACCTAAATCACAGATCCAGAATGCAACTGCTACTTCCATCTCCACAGCCACCATCATAGGACAGTTACAATCATACGCACCCAAACTATCACCGCTGTTTCCTTCCTAGTCTTTCTGCCTCCTCCCTCACAGGCATATTGTTCATCATGCTGCAGCCACCAGGAATCTAATGAGACCTGGTTCAGATCACCTGCCACCACTGCTAAAAATCTCCTGGAGCTTCCATCACCTGCAGAACAGACTTCCAAGTTGTGACAAAGTCCCTCTAGATCTGATCTTATCCCATTTTTACTACTTATTATTTTTTTTTTTAAAGAGGATGTCTATAAGTCCCTGAACTGGTTTGTTCTTTACTCCATGTGTTTACACATTCTGGGAGGACCTCCCACATCTCATTCCTCTAATTGCCAAAACCAGGGAGCACTTCATATAACCCTAAACCTGGACTTAGAATTCTGGGTTTAGTGTTTGTCAAAGGTTCCCAGGCACAAGGGCTGGAAGAGTGGCACAACAATCCCAGGACTCCACTCTCTCAGTGGCCACAAGAATGTGAAGCCCTGATATAAGCTCCACAAACCAGTACCGCTAGGTGAATCTGCATTTTCAGTTATCTGTGGAAACTAAACGTCTGTTGAAAACCTGGCAACCCCACCAGGATTCATGGGTTCTGCCTGCTCAGTATCTTTCCTCGAGATGACTACATTACAGCAGGGTCTTAGTTCCTCGAGATGACCACATTACAGCAGGGTCTTAGTCCTAAAGGCATACCCTTGCCTACTTTGCTATCTTTCAAAGGACTTCTTCCTTCCCCCAACTGGTATCCTCTGCCTTCTAGTTTCATTCCCAGGAGATGGGAAGAGGTTAGTACCCTATTTCAGACAGTTCCCTCTTTTATTCTCCAACAACGATGGCCCTAGGATCCTGAGAATGAAATTGATACTTCTCACCAAATACTTTGCCTCATCTTCTCTGTTGCCTTTAGGTACAAATCAAGACCAGGATCCCCAAATCCTCCTAGATCAGCTGCACCAACCAAAACCTTATAGGGTGGCACTGCAGCCTCTCATCCTCTTTCACCCATCACAACATATATCACCCCAAAGGACTCACTGCTCTGGGCTCAACAGGCACTGGGACCAAAGGTTAAAGGGTAAATGGAGTGAGGCTGAGTAGAACTCTTCAAGCAAAACAGAGTCTGGGAGGCACATAGGCCTCAATACTGACTGTTGCTGCTCAATAAGCTTCTGACAAACCATTGCACTGTGGGGACAGTGCCTCTGAAGCCTGGTCCTAGTTGTGACCCAGCATTGGATCCTATAGGTTAACAGAACAAAAAGAGTGCCTGGAAGCAACACCCAGACCAATCAGCACTGGATAATACCCCTGGCCTGGGCTTTCACTGGCTAAATGCAGCCATGATTAGGCATGGTGCACTTTGGGTAACTTACTTTTTCAGGCCCAAAAGATGGGATTAGGATCTCAATCACTGAATGATCATTGCAAATATTGGTGTTGGGGATCTCCACTGATGCTGGAAAATGACAAATTTAGGATTTGGGGGCTAGGCACAGGTTTCTTGGAAGCATTGTCTGATCTCTTGTTTTGAGAAATAATTTCAGATTTTATGAAGTTCAGAATGCTCACTGGGGTGAAAAGCATTACTTCAATTATTCCTGAAGACCACAAATCTAAATGGATATATTGTTTTTAAGTTTCTTTATTTGATTTTTATAGAGAGAATGAGGGAAAGGAAAAGAGGAAAAACACTGATTGATGCCTCCTGCATGGCCCCTACCCACCCGCTGGGCTTCCACACAGAAAACCTGGCCTGTGCCTCACCAAGAATATAGCTGGTAACCTTTCTGTGCATGGGACTACACTCAACCAACAGACCCACTTTAACCATCAGATATTGTATTTTTATCAAAAACATCATATTACTGAGAAAAAATCAGGATAGGAGAAAATATACACAATCCTCTCCTAGTTGTTGAAAACCAAAATTTTAAAGGATACATAAGCCAACAGGTTGACATTTCCTACACTGTCTGCCTGTTTGTAGTCATCACATATTGTGAAGCTATGGAGCTAAGAGTTATTGAATATTTACTACATGTGCCAAGCCCTGGATTCAAAGCTTTAAATGAATGATTTTTCTATCTAATAAAAGAGTAATATGCAAATTGACCACACCTCCACCACACCCACCAGCCAATCAGAGTGAGTATGCAAATTAACCCAACCAAGATGGCTACGGTCACAGAGAGAGAAGAAAGGAGGTTAGGGTTGCCCCTGGTGATGGAGGAAGCCAAGCTTTCTGCACATCCTGACTGGCCAGGCCTCCACTTAAGGCAACAAAGTTTCAATGCCTGTGTGAGCAGAAGGCTTGGCTCTGCTTCAGGCTACAAAGTTTCAATGGTAGAAGATAGATAAATCTAATACCATGGCCTCGCTTGGGTCACCAGGGGGTGTGGCCAGCCTCCAAACTACCACAGGCCCCTAGCCCAGGACACCACATGCCCCAAAGGAACACCCACCCTGATCCAGGACACCCTTCAGGGCAAACTAGCTGGTCCCCACCCATGCATCAGGCCTCTATACTATCTAATAAAAGAGTAATATGCAGATTGACCACTACTCCAACACACAAGATCCTGTCCCCATGTCAACCCAAATGGTCATCACAAGATGGCCAGCAGGGGAGGACAATTTGCAGGGACCAGGCCTGCAAGGGAGGGCAGTTGTGTGCAATCAGGCCAGCAGGGGAGGGTATTTGGGAGGGACCAGGCCTAGAGGGAGGGCAGCTGGGGGTGATCAAGCCTGCAGGGGAGGGCAGTTAGGAGTGGCCAGGCCAGCAGAGGAGAAAAGTTGGGGGTGACCAGGCCTGCAGGAAAGGGCAGCTGGGGGGGACCCAGGCCTGCAGGAGAAGGTAGTTAGGAGGTGACCAGGCCCACAGGGGAGAGTAGTTGAAGGCAAACAGGCTGGCAGGGGAGCAGTTAGGCATCAATCAGGCTGGCAGGAGAGTAGTTAGAGGGTGACCAGGCTGGCAGGCAGAAGCGGTTAGGGGCAATCAGGAAGGCAGGAAGGTGAGTAGTTGGGAGCCAGCAGTCCCAGATTGTGAGAGGGATGTCTGATTGCCCGTTTAGGCTCGATCCTACCTGGATCGGACCTAAATGGGCAGTCAGACATCCCTCAAGGGGTCCCAGATTGGAGGAGAAGGCTGGGCTGAAGGATATAACCTCCCACCCCCGTGTACGAATTTCATGCACCAGGCTTCTAGTTTTAACATAAACTGCATGATTATAGCGTTAATTAAAGGCAGGGCTGGAAGTCAAACCCATGTGTCTGTAACAATAAATCTCTGGCTTCCACTGTAAAGGTCTGTGGCTGCCTAGAGAACAGACTTGGTACTGTATAACCATTAGGATTGTATAGATGTTATTGTGGATTACAAACACACCCAAAGATTTATTGGCTTATTTTAAACTAGAGGCCCAATGCGGAAATTCATGCAAGAGTAGACCTTTCTTTCCCCCGCTGCCAGCACCAGCCTCCCTCTGGTACCTGGGACTTGGGCTTCCCTCTGGCCACTGGCAGGCACCCGGGACCTGGGCTTCCCTCACAGCCCCGGCTTCATACAGAAGGTTGTCCAGAAGTACATCTGGTCTCATATTATGTTTTTATTATAGATAAGACTTTCTTGTTCATGCTACATGTTCTCCCTGGTTCTCCTGGGATTTGTATAAAATGAAACTACCATGTAGGTACTTCCTGGGTATATCAGAGATGTACAGAGAGAGTTGTCTGTCTCAGTGCTTCCAGACTCTTTTGTTAGCAGTGACAGGCTTCACTCTGAGCACATTTCATTGGTCAAAGCACGTCACAGGGCTTCCGCCAAATTCAGGTGGTCAGGAGAAAAACCTGACATACTTGATAGGCTTCATTCATGTGACTACATGGGGCCAGCCTCATTTGGGACTGTGTAGGGGCACAGAAAAGCAATCAGGATTGGTAGGAAGTGACAGAGGAAATTAGTTCAGATGGTTCACTTTCCCCTCATCCAGATGTACCTTGTCCCAGGGTTGCCCAAGTCCACCACTGTCGTTTCAAAGGAGTGAACTTCTATAAAAGGAATTTGGTCAGAAGTCATTGACCATGAACTCAGAGCCCACTTCTGAGTGTGACCTTTGATAAATCCCTGGCTGCCTTGGTTCGCCCAATATGGTCGAGGTGAAGATACACTTGTTGAGAATGTTGATTAGGAAGGGTACAGGATTGCAAGCATGTCAGCATCCATATCCTTTGAAATTAACATCAGTCACTACTCTGTCTACAAGTCTCTTTTTCTTTTGCATTGCTCAGGTGAGAGCTCCATCAGGTGGGCTGAATATAAAAATGCTGACGTTAACATCAATGTTGGTCCTAGGTTCCCATTCATTTGTGCCTGAACCTGTGCTAAATACGGTCTCTCCATAGTTCTCTTCATCCCTATTGGAGGGAGCACTGGACCTAATTTCCCCTCCTCATCCCAATGTTCCTGGGAGTCCAAGCACAACCAGTAAATGATGCAAGCCCAGCGGACAGAAAGTGATGCCCTGAGCAACCCCACACACCTTCCTTCTTAGGTGTCAGCATAGCTTACACATGAGGAAGGGATTGACCATCTCCTCAGGGACCAGGAGGACCACCTGATTATCCCAGCCTTCTCTAGGGGTATCCAGTTCCTCATTCCGAGGGGGAAATTAGGGCCCTAGGATTCTTCACCCTCAGCCTTTCCTTATATTTATCCACCCATTTATTCCTTTCCAGGGATGCCTAATCTTCCAGCTCTTCCTCAAAGGCTTGGAGTCCTCTCAAAACAATTCCACCTTTCTGCCATCAGAGCCTTCACCAATTCTCCAACTTCGCTCAACCTGCAATTCTATGACTGTTTACTTCATCCATCCATGAACCTGAGATGGGACCTAAAGGGGTAGAACAGTGGCTTGGAAGAGAAGGGGCTCAGCCTGGGGAGAAGGGAAGAATAACGTCCTCTAAATCACCCCTTTGGAGATTGCCTATGCATTGCCTGTTGTTGGGGTGCACACATACACAATCTCACAGGGAACACACAGTCACCAGAAGCACAGAAATACAGAGGTACAAAACACCCCCAGGCAAAGATGGGCTCTCAGGTGCAGGCTCACAAAAAACCCAGACTATAGACTCGGATATCACTTCAAGGGGAATACACAAATACACACATATAAGAACACATGGGAACAAGACAGTGTCACGATGCACACCCACATACACAATGGACACACACAGGCACACACCAGAAGAGACATACATTGACACAAAAGACAGACACAAAGAATTAAAAACACACAGATACAACCAGGAACACCCAAAAGGGCAGCAATTACACACATACAGCTAAAAGGGCAGCAATTTCACACATAAAGCAACACTCTCCTTAATACTGAGTCATGCTAATTCACTGTTTAGAAGGGAAAATTAAGAAGTGAGGTGCTGTCTTGACGAGGTGGCACAGTGGGTTGGAGAATCATCTCATAGTGCACCCCCCCACACACACAAAATAGATGATGAACTTGATCCCTGGTTGGGCATGTATAGGAGGCAACTAACCCACATTCCTCTCCCATCCATGTTTATTTCTCTCTCTCTCTCCTTCCTCTTTCTCTAAAATCAATAAACATATCCTCAGCTGAAGATTAAAAAATAAAAAATAATAATTAAGGTATTGAATTTTCAAGAACATAAAATTAAATCCAGAGCAATCTCCTAGAACAGTTATCAGAATCATTTGAACACAGTCTATGTTTGTCTTCTTTTATGTCTTCTTTTACCTGAGAGGCTAATAGAGTCAATATCACTAATCTCAGAAAAACCCCACATAATTAGTGTCATTGTCATGATCCTCTCCTTGCTTTCTAAAATCTGATGTTTTCTAAATAAAGTCATGCCTTCATTTTCTTACCTTAGGTTACACTTTGATAAAATTTAACTCACCCTTAGTAGAAGCTGTTTCTGAGGGATTCCAACATAACTTAAGGCACTGGAGTGAGTAGAGCCTAATTCTTCCTCCAGGCCCCAGTGTCCCATGTGGCCATGCTCCCCTTGTAGATGACTAGAACCTAGAGATCCAGGAGTGATGTTCTGAATAGATGCAGACACCTTCCTCTATTAGTTGTCAGCCTAGCTTTCACATGGGCAAGGGACACCCTCTCCAAGGATGTCCAGTTCTTCATTACTAGTGAGGATTTAAGAGACTAGGAATCTTTCCCTCAGCTTTTTCCCACATGCATCCATCATTACTCACCTTCCCAATGATCCCGGATCATTCTGCTACTCCAGGAAGGCACAGTCTTCCACAAACATTTCCAATCCACACTCTATACCTCCTGTCTATCATCACAGTCTTCACCCATTCCCCACCTTGCTACAGCCTGAGGTTCTATGAACTGACCTTGTGCTTAATTCATTCTTGAGATGGGACCTCCAGATGCCTTGATGAGAAGAACAAGGGGCACACCTGGGGATGGGGAAGAAAAACAGATAGTCATGTACATCACCTCTCCAGAGACTGACTATGCACTTGCCTGTGGTTGGGGTGCACAGACTTAGAGAGAAACATACAGATAACATGAGCACAGAAACATGTAGGTAGAGAACACTTCCAGCCTCTACTGGGCATTCAGGTGCCAGATGCAGGTCCAAGATCACACAGACTCACACTGTAGACATAGGCAATTACTTGAGGGACACACACACACACACACACACACACACACACACACACAGAAACAAACAATTGGGGCCACCAGACAGTGCCACAGGACACACACATAATAGACACTTGCCCATATCCTGGCAGAAAACTCTATCACAAACCCTCTCTGCCTCTTCAATCTCACATACCATAGTATATTGTCCCTCAGAGTCCAGGCTCCATCACCTCACTTCAGTTGCAAGAGTCTGCTCTGCACAGGCCAAACTGAAGGAGGAAGGACACTGCCTGTAATGCATCCCCTCAGTGTGGTATCATGTTGAGACCAAGCAATTTCTGGAAATGCTTATATTGCAGATAATGGTCTCAGCATTGAAAAAACACAGCACCATGAGAATCTATGCTACCTACAGGACTGGTTGGGCAATGGCATTTTTCATGAAATTGAAGTGGAAAATTACCCATAAATGCAAAAGTAGATTGAAACATGCCTGTGGGGCTCAGGGGAGTTTGTGCCCTGTTCAGAGTTAGGTGAACTGATTTGTTGGCCAAGTATCAGGAGCTGTTCCAGAACACCTGGGAGGGATCTGGGCCCCTCAACTACCTGAATCCAAAATAGCTCATCTCAACCCCTGCCTGGAAGGTATGAGACCACAAAGCCCATGTCCATGCCCAGGGCTTTCCTCGGCACCTTAGGGTTTAGTTTCAGGGAGAACAGATGTCATAATTACTTGTGGGTGACAGTTCAGCTCAGTCCCAGTTCCTCACACTCCTTTCCTGTTCTCTCCCTCATATGTGCTCTGCCCTTATGGCTGGTTCACCACAGGGTCCCTAATCCATGATAGTGTTCACAAGTGTTGACTCATTTGATGAAAACAGACACATACACATATTAATGAGAGATGGGGGGAGGGGGGTGGGAAACACCCATTTGTTCTTCCACTAATTTTTTAATTTTTTTAAATTTGATTTTATTGTCTAAAATATTACAAATAGTAGTACATATATCTGCTTTTCCCCCCATTGACCTTCCCTCAGCTTCCCGTATCCCCTGGCATATGCTTTCATCCTGACACTCCCCCACCCCACAATGTCTTGTGTCCATTACTTGTGCTTATATGCATGAGTACAAGTACTTTGGTTGTTCTCTTTCCTACCCCTCCCCTGTTCCACTAAGTTTGTACATTTGTTGTTTGATTCTTGCATGGAGCCTGATTGAGGATGGAACCTGCAACCTTGAGATGATGCTTTAATCAACTGAGCTATCTGGTCAGGGCCAAACTTACCAGGGGTTTTAGTAAAATAAGTCACAAATGTATCTGAGAATAGATAGATACCAGAACCACTCAGATGAGAGAGAGTTGTGAAAGGCTAGATTAGGATTCATGAAGTTTCATAGTTTTATATATATTTATATTTGAAATAAGCTATTGCAAATGTAGATTATGTCCTTGCAGCAATAATTTCATATGCCAATAAGGAAGCACTGAAAAGGGAAGGAGGATTTCATTTCAGGGAGACAGGCATGTATGGAAACATAAAAGTGTGTTTTAGTCTGGCCAATATTACTCAGTGGTTGAGTACTACCTATGAATTAACAAGTCAAGGTTAGATTCTGGTCAGGGCAAAAGCCAGGACTGCATGCTTGATACAGAGTGTGGGGCATGTAGGAGGCAGCTGATCAATAATTCTCTCTCATAATCAATGTTTCTATCTCTCTTTCCCTTTTCTGAAATAAATAAAAATGTTTTATATATATATATATATATATACATATATATATGTATATATATGTATATATATATATATAATCTGTTCAAATGGATACTTTAAATCAATTACACTTTTATCAAATTTTTAAAGATGTTTAACACTTGCCACTTCCCAATAATTCAGTTGTTTCATTTTCAGTTTTTTTGGCTCACCTATTGCTACTTGATCAGTATGCTGAAAATAGTGTTGTGCTACTGGAATGTCTTATGTCCATGTTCCACGACATCATTTTGGCAGTTTGAACCTGATGATGATGAGAGTATTTACACCAAAGAAATTGAGAAATACTACAAACCAAGATTTCACTTAATGTGTTATTAGATGTTTAGATTTAAAGAACACTGGTGGAGAATGTTAATAATGCAGATTAAGCTGATACGTGTATGGAATGAGTGGCTATTAATTGTCCATAGGATAAAAATTGAGAAAAACAATTTTCTTTCTAAAATTAAAAACCCACGGTTCCATATGGCAAAGAAGATGCTTGAGTCATTGAGAAAGGAGTGAAACTCAAACACATGTCTTAGATGCAGTACTGTTCTCCTATTGGTAAGAATAATAAATTAACTTAAAAAGTAGGTAAAAGATCCTGAGCAGATATTTTAACAAAAGAGATAGTGTAAATTAATGCAAGAAGAAATGCTCCCCATTAAGAATTCTTAGGGAAATGTTATTAAAACAAAAATAAGTAGACAGTATACTAATTTCCTTCCCTACTATTTAAAAAATAACCATCACATGTGCTGGCAGGATAATGTAAAACCGGAATTTTCATTACTGTGAGTGGTTGGGAAGGCACAAGAAATGACTATTTTAAACCACAGATCTGCATATCTTAAAATGTAACACATTCACTGACACTAAAATAGTTAGATAAGAAACACATAGGAAAAACTGAATACAATATTCCCAATAGTTATATTTGTAAAAGCCCAAATGTGGAAATAACTGAAACCATAGACAGATCAATGGATAAAGTGGTTTTCCATAGAATACAATATTATTAGCAATAAAAAATTAACTATTTACATAAACATTAATGTTGAATCTAAAAATACCTGTGTAGCATGAAGGAAGACATTGTTTGTTAAAAATTATATACTTTATAGTGTCAATAAAGTTATGAAAAATATGAACTAATTTATTGTAAGAGGAGGTAAATCAATGGCTGTTTGGTGGGCTAGAGAATCCAAAAGAATATAAAAGGGAAAGAAGTAAATACAGGGTGTGCAAAACTAGGTTTAGAGTTGCTAGTATTGAAAATAATACAACTATTAATAAATAATAATAAAAATATAAAGTCTACATGGCTACTGTGTCATATTTTGTTGGGCATGATCATGGTCACTGAAAGGTCATTGGTTTGATTCCAGATTAGGGCACCTGACTGCCTGAATCTGCAGTAGTGGGTGTGCAGAAGGCAGAAGATTGATTTTTCTCTCCCTCTACCCCTCTCTCTAAAAGCAATAAAAATACATTTTAAAATATATAAAGCTAGAGGCCTGGTTGACAAAATTCATGCATGAATAGGGTCTCTAGGCCTGGCTGGTGATCATGGCTGATCATGGCCTTTCTTCATTCTGTGCCATTCCCCTGGTGGTCAGCGCATGTAATAGCAAGCAATCAAACTCCTGGTCTCTGGGTCGAACTCTCAAGGGATACTTTGCATCATTGGTCTTTTAGATATATATGGATAGTTATCCTATCTAATAAAAGAGAAATATACAAATTGACTGTACCTCTGCTATGCCCACCAGTCAATCAGAGCGAGTATGCAAATTAACCCAACTAAGATGGTGGCACCCATGGAGGTGGAGCAAGCAGGAGCCTTGGGTTGCCCCAGGGCTTCCCACCTGCCCTGGCCAATCCTGTCCTCCACTCAAGGCAACAAAGTTGCAATTATAGAAGATAAATAGATCCCAGATACCTGCTTCTAGCCTCCCTGGCCTCTGCTCAAGGAGGCACTAAAAAAAAAAAAAAAAAGGAGGGGCTGGGAGCTTGGGTACCAGGGGCATGGCCAGCCTGAAAACAGCCATCAGCCCCTCACCCAGGCTGACCAGGGACCCCAGTGGGGACCCCCACCCTGAAGGGGGTGTGGCCAGCTTGAAAACAACCCTCAGCCCCTCACCCAGGCTGGCCACGCCCCCACAGTGGGAACCCTTACACAATGGGGGCATGGTTGGCCTGCAAACCAGCACAGGCCCCTTGCCCAGGCTGTCCCATGCCCCAAGGGAACTCCCCACCATGATCAGGGACCACCTTCATGGCCCCCACCCATGCACCATGCCTCAATCTACACTAATAAAAGGGTAATATGCTAATTAGACTAAGAGACCTTCTAGGAGACCTCCCAGGCATTCTTCTGGACAAAGCCATGGTGGCAGGGCCAAGGTACAGGCAGTAGAGGCCAAGAGGAGAGGGCAATTGTGGATGATCAGGCAGGCTGGTGGGGGGTGGAGCCATTGGGGGTAAGCTGACCAGCAGGGAGGTCAGTTGGGGGTGAGTAGGCTGTCAGTGGGGGTCAGTTGAAGGTGATCAGGACAGCAGGGGAGGGCAGTTTGGAGTGAGCAGGCCAGCAGGGGGTACTTGGAAATGAGCAGGCCAGTGGGAAAGAGAGGTGGGGGCAAGTAGGCCAGCAGGTGGGCAGGTGGGGGTGAGCAGGCTGGCAGGGGAGGCAGTTGGGGGTGAGCACACTGGCATGGGGGGCCAGTTGAGGGTGACCAGTGGGTGGGTGGGGGCATTTGGGATGAGTAGGCCAGCGGCAGAGGGCAATTGGTGGGAGAAGGTCGGCAGGCCAGAGTGGTTAGAAGTAATCAGGAAGGCAAGTGAGCGATTAGGAGCCAGTAATCCCAGATTACAAGAGGGATGTCCATCTGCTGGTTTAGGCTCAATCTCTGTAAACCAACAGTAGGATATCCTTCAAGGGGTCCCAGATTGGAGAAGGTGCAGGCCTGGCTGAGGAACACCCCTCCAACCACCCCCGCCCCCTGTACAAATTTCGTGCATTGGGCCACTAGTTTAAAATAAGAAAATAAATTCTGTTTTTTATATACTCACAACTATAAGCATACTTTTGCCCCATCATGGGTATGGGTTACAGAGAAGCTTATTTCACATGTGATTGTTTCTGAGCTTTATCCATATGTTCAACCTTACCAAATAGTAACATTAGAAAAGTGCTTTTCTTTGCATGTCAATTATACATATAACTAACTATGTAAAGCCTTAAAATGTGGTTCCAAATAAAAACATAGATATCCCTCTGTTGTTAGAAAATTAAGATGGCAACTCTATATAGATATGACTATCTCTCTCCTCATTTCCTGAATCATTGTTGCTTCTGTGGCAGCAAATATTGTCCAGAAGTGAAGACTACTGCCTTCAGAATGATCAGGAATGCTGAACTGTCACAAAACACACAACCTGAGACTAATTATACAATTATCCTTCCTCTAGCTTTGAGTTCCTGCCTGTTGTGATAACCCTGAGGTGAACACCATAGAGGGGACCCATAAGATTATTTTTGCAACAAATCACTTCAGCTACAAAAAGAACAAACAAGTTTCAGGACTGGGTCATTTGTGGATACTGTTCAGAAGAGGCAATTTTCATCCAATATACTGCCATCTCTCCCACTCACTAGGAAAACAGTGTTTTGTCCCAATATTAGTTGCACTTCACAGTGTTACAACAAATGAAACCAGCCTATGAAATTTCACACAACATGCTCAGGGCTCCTTTGCAGAATGTAAATCATACTATGAACATAGAATATAATTCATGTTATTCACAGAAGGACAACAAAGGACTCTTCTGGGTGTCACTGACCTCACCAATAATACAGGCACCAGGCTCAAAAATTAGAACGAAAAATTCATGCAGATTTTCATTAAAGGACTTGGTCAGCAATAGAAAATAAACCAATATTGAACAAAGAGTGATTCTTGCTATTATTATGAGCCTTCCAAAGTACAGAGTGTTTGGGACCCCACCATATCTGTTCACATGTGTGTGTGACAGATCATAACTATCCTTTCAAATCATCCCAGGCAGTGAATATAACCAACAAAATTAAAAGTACAAAAGCAAAAAACACCTTTACTAAAAGATCATAAGCCAGAAGAGAGGACAGTGAGCAGTTTGTAGGTTGGAGAATTAAAACTTAAAACAATTCATCAGAGGATAACGTGAGAACAATGATAGAAGTACAGAAAAGAACTCCTCTTCTGGGGGACCACTGACCTCACCAACATTAGAGGCACCAGGCTGCAAATTGAAACCACAAAGGTATGCAAACTTTCTTTCATTGTCTTGGTCAGTGGTATAAAATAAGCCATTAGTGGACAAAGAGTGACATTATTATATGATTTCCAAAGCACAGAAAGTTTTGGACCCCACCATACTGTTCATCTCTCCATGATGATAAATCATAACATTCGTACCAAAGAATCCAGAGCAGTGGTTCTCAACCTGTGGGTCGCGACCCATTTGGGGATCAAATGACCCTTTGACAGGGGTCATCTAAGACCATCAGAAAACACAGATATTTACATTACGATTCATTAACAATAGCAAAATTACAGTTATGAGGTAGCAACGAAAATAATTTTATGGGTGGGGGTCACCATGACATGAGGAACAGTATGAAAGGGCCACAGCATTAGAAAGGTTGAGAACCACTGATCCAGAGAGTAAAATTTAAAAAAAAAATTAAAGCTATAAAAATAAAAAACATCTTTACTAAAGATCATAAACCAGAAGAGAGGACAGTAAGCAATGTGCAGGTTGGTGAAGTAGAAAGTAAAACAATTCATAAAAGCATAATGTGAAACCAACAATGTCCCTGAAAGTGGTAGCACTTCTTAGATGTGTGGTCTGGACAAACCCTGGGTCAGATGCATTCCCGGGTCAGAGAAAAAAGAAGATCCTGCCAAGAGCTTGAAGTAATCATAATTTTCTCAAGCACAAGTGAGAACACAGAATACATTTCCCCTGAGCACACAGGGGTTGTGACTGATGCACACTATTCAGGTGAGCCAGGTATTAGAGATGAAATCTCTTCAGCCACAAATGCTCGCTGTGACATCAATCAGGTAGTAGGTCTAGACACGTTAGCAAGTGCAATGCAGCTCCTTAAAGCCTCACTTGTAGCTGAAACTTATGAGGAATATATCAGAGTGCATGTTCCATTAAAAAGGGTTTAAATTCAGAAAAATAGGTCCCAAAAAGTCACTTTCAGTGTTGTTATCCTGAGAAAAATAAAATATTCCCTGCACATTTAACACTTCTCTGCAGTGTGAACTCTCGGGTGTCTAATATGGCTAAATTTTTGGCTAAAAGACTTCCCACATTCTCTACACTCATATAGCTTTTTACCAGTGTGAACTCTCTGGTGTTTTTTGAGGGTAGACATATCATTGAAGGACTTCTTAAAATCACAGCATTCACTGGGAATTCTCAGGTGCTTAATAAGGTAGGATTTTTGGCTAAAAGACTTCCCACATTCAGTGGGAAGCCATATGAGCCAGGTATTAAAGATGAAATCTCTTCAGCCACAAATGCTCATATGGCTTCTCTCCAGTTTGAACTCTGAGGTGTACAGTGAGGTGAGCCCTTAGACGACAGGACATTGCACATTCAGCAAACTCATTTGGCTGTTCTCCAATTCTCTTATGTCGAGTGAGGTTAAAGATTCATCTAAAAACTTCCTTACATTTGTTACACTCATAAATCAGTTCTTCAGAACACTCAGCCTGACACTGAACAACTTTTCAGTGTTTTCACATTCACTCCACTGGTGATAACTTTTTCCATCAAGAAATTCCTGTGAAATCTCACTGCCACAGTGTAGCTCCTCAATGTTGTGTGTGGCCTGGTGCTTGAGAAGCTGAGTTGCACTGCAAGTCTTCTCCAACCTCCCTCTGGTTGAAGGCACTGAAGATAAGTAGAAGCTGCATCTGCTCACAAAGGAAGCCATGTCCATAACTTGTTTCCAGGGCCCTTCTCCACATTCATTCTGCTATTGCTCTTGAGGATTTGCACCGAAACAGAAGTCTACAAAACATGCATCACTACAGAAGGCTTTCTGCTCAAAATACGCTGCATGAAACCCAGTCAGGTGCAAAATATCTTTTAACCCAGAGAAACACCGCTTACACAGAAGGATCTTCTGGGTGCTTGGACTTGTCTTAGAAGCCCTCACTTGTGACTCTCCTTGTATAAATACAATCTGATTAGAATAAGCCTCCTCATAATCGATTTTATGCCAACAACCTGTAAGTTAGAAATGGTGAGGAAATGAATGTTTATTGTGTGACAGGGGGAAGTGCCATTGCAAAGGTGTGTTACACATCATCAGTTGTTTCCACGCAATTGTCTGAAAATAACAGGTATGCAGGAAGGATTAATAAGAGGCTATTGTGACATTCTGGACTAATGAAGATCACAAAACAGGGAGGCCTGACCAGTTGTATGACACAAACATGGCAAGCACCACATAAGTTAGCATATGAATCTCCACCTAATCATTCAACTAACACCAGTCAGCATGGCTTGTCTACTGGAGACTGGGGCAAGCTGTGCAAGAGGTTGGTTCCATCTTCCTCCAAGTAAAATTCAATAAAAGAGTAGCTGTTTTCACAAACTACCTAGCATGTATGTGAACGTCATAACACATGTGCAAGTTAATGTTGCCGAATACTGTAGAGGCACCAAGGCAGAGGAACACGTGATAAAGAGGTGAGCAGTCTGCACTGGGCCAGAGCAACACAGCTTGCTATAGTATTCAGGGAAGAAAATATTACAAACATTTGAATGGGGGCCTTATAATAATAGCCCATGGTTCATGTAGATAAAGGCCATCACGTGGCACAGGCTGCCACTAAAAACCTTTACCTAGAGAAGAGTGCAGAAGTTGAAGCCATGCATGTGAACACTGTCAGCTTTCAATTAGGAGAAAGTGCAAGTGAGGAACCATGAAGCTCACTGCAGGACTCCTGACTCTCTAACACTTTCTGTACTTATTGAGGTTACGGGTGTTAGTCATATTCATGGGGTCCTTTGCTCAGGGATCCCCATCCAACTCATCTCTGGCAACCACAGCACATTTGACAGGACAGTGAGTGTAATTAGCGGAGGGGATGTTCTGGCTGTGGAAGAGAGAAAGCTACGGCTGAGGAATAAAGGAAGAGAAGTCAGGAAACTTGGGGAATGTGAAGATCTCACCTACATATAATACAAGTGCAAAAACTTCCACCATCACATTGAAGTACAGAAGTCTCTGAGCCTCATCAAGGAACATCCATTCCTCCTGAGAAAAGGCAATGACCATGTCTTCAAAGTTCACATCCTGTCATAATGGGGAAAGTACAGCCTATGATCAGATTCACTCCTAAGACTGTAAGTCTGTTGTACTCCCCACCTTCCACACCAATCTGCTCTTCCCACTCTTTACATCCAAGAAAATACCCTTCATCCCATGAAAGCCACTGTATTCTTATTTTCCTGCTGATATTTTTCTTCCCACAACAATTAAGGTAGTTGAGCAGATAGAAGATATCCAAGCTCTGGACCTCCCATGTATACCACACAGTCTCTTATAATGGAGTGGGTGTCAAAAACATAGGTTAGAAAAGGACGTTGGCCATAAAGAGAGTTTGAGTGACTTGATACTGGTTTCTCAGGAAATAGCATTGTAATCCTTCCTATTATTCCTCTAAGACACCAAAAACACATCAAACATCATCAGCTTGACCCCATTCACAAGGTGCTGAGGCCTCCACTTTTCACAATCTGCTGCACATAGTTCTTTGAACAACACTTCTTTCATACAGCTTCATTCCCAGAGGCACAACTTCAAATGTAATGCAAATATGCCATGACGTGAAAAAATTTTTTCCTAATTACCTTCTTTTACAAAATGATAGCTCACCACCTCCATAATCTGGGTCTCTCCTACTCTTCTTCCTTACCCATTCCAGTGGAGATTGACAAACTTGGGTAATTGATTAATTCTACTTCATTCCCATCAACCAGTGTGTCACTCAAACAAAGAAAGGCAGGTGGTTAGTTAAATGGCACCTAAGCTCTTAACCTAGAATGCAGCACCCAAACACCTCTCTTTACAGGCAATTACCCTAAAATTCACCTTATTGTTACATCCAGGCAGCACCAGAAATAGACTCTTCTTTATTCACTCTTATTTCAATGTCATGGTGTTGTGGCCATGAATTCATATTCCCTCTCCAAGTTCACATCACTCTTTCTATTACACCTCCACTTCCACAGCCCCAGCACACATATACATCTCCTGGTCTTTTACTTATTACTCAGTATGTGTGGTCCAGAGGATGGCTGCCAAATTGAACCAGAATAAACACTTCCCACACTCTGATAGTCCACACTCAGAGGCAGCCTTGAGTCCAGCTATCTAGGCCTCTCTCCATGACTGTTTGTTTTCTCTTGTTTTGTTTTGCTAAAACCACAACTATTAAGAATAGCAATCAGATCTCAGATAACCAGAGCCCACCACCTATTAGTTTGCACTTGATATACCTTCACTAGTCACAGCCAACATTCATCATTTAACCTTCACTCAAGTCCCGGTCCCGATGGCCTTTTGCACCATGACCAGTGTGTCTCACAGATGACCACTCAAGCTTCTAAGCTAATCCACAAGAATGATTGCAACTCCAACATAGCCAGGCCACACCAAGGGTCACAACACAATCCTAGTGAGAGTTTAGAAAAGTTATGGACCAATCCTAGTCTCATCTTGTTTGAATTACTCTTTGTCCTCCAATTAATCTCAGGTCCACTCATCTTTTAAAGGCACTGGCCACCACAAAACCATTATCTCTCCATACACTCTACATAACAAATTCTGTCCTTCTGCTGTGTTGTGACACCACCTCCTACAAACAGTGCCCAAGCAAGAATGCCAATCCTCAGGCCCCACACTGTCCCTACCATTAACAACCTGCCCCTGATTCCGTGCATGAAAGTGATCTTCCACCCTGAATGATCTGTCTCAGTTGGTTGAGCATAGACCCATGCACTAGTGAGGTTACATGCCTGGATTGTGGGCTGGATCCATAGTAGAGATTGTGCAGGTGCCAACCAATCATTGTTTTTTGCTTTTCCCTGATTCTCTGTCTTTCTCTCTCCCCCTTCCTTTCTATATCTAAAATCAATAAAAATATATACGTATTTTTAAAAACATACCTGCAGGTTCCTGATTCAACTCACTCTTCACTCCAAGCCTTTGCACATTCTGGAACCTATGTCTGGAGGACTTTGCACTCATTACACTGGTTGCCCTACTCCTGGCCTTAGGATTCTGGTCTTAGTGTCTGGTCCAAGTCCCCAGGTCCAACGGCTACAAGAGCAGCTGCTAGTCCTAGAACTCTACTGTCTCAGAGGCCATAAGTATGTGAGACCCTGAAATAAGCTCTACAAACCTGTACACCTAATTGATTATGCATTTGAGGAATTTCTGGAAAGATAATGGTCTATTGAGAGCCTGGAAACTACCAGGCTCTCTGGGCTCAGGCTGCTCAGTACCCTTGCCCAGCCCAGAGGCCAGGTGCCATCTCAGGGCTCAGTCCTCAGTAGTCACTCTTACCAGTTACCTTATCATTTACAGGACTTGCCCTTCCTGCCCATAACTGCTGTCCTCTGTCTTCTAGTCTGTTCTTCCTCTGAGCAATGTCAGGGAAAGTTAGAAATCTATCTCAAAAAATGTCCCTCTTTCCCCCCCACCCCCAACCATCTATGCTCCCAGTGTTCTGAGAATGAAAGTAAAACTCATGCAAAACCACACCTCATCTCTTTGTTGCCTTCAGACCCAAAACAGGCCTGAATTTCAGAATCCTCCCTGCTCAGTCACACCATCATGTCCTTATAAGGTGGCACTGCAGCCTTTCACTCTCTTCCCCCATCAACCATGTGTCACCCACGAGGGTCTTACCATTCTGAATGCTGGGACCTGGATGGCAGGACCTGAGAGGCGCGAGTCCCCATGGCTGGAGGGTTAAATGGGGTCGGGCTGCGGGAACGCTGTAAGCAGAGAGGAGTCCGGGAGGCATGGAGACGCCAGTCTCGGTCTGTTGGGGCTCAGGGAGCCTCAGACACACCCGCACAGCAGGCAGCTGCCTCCCAGGCCTCCTCCTACTCAAGATCAGTGCCCTGAAGCCAGTGAATCTCTGGATACAGATCTAAAAAGTCAAAATGCCCCCCAGGAGCAGGAAGGCGGAAGGCCCGCCCTAACTGGTTGCGCATTATCCAAAATGCTCTTTAGCACCGCCCATATAAATGCAGTGGTAATGTAGTTTTCAGCAATTCTCTCGTATCATTGACGTTTTTATCTCTCTCTTTCTTGCACTCTCTAAAATCAACAAAAATATTTTAAATAAAGTATACAATATATGCGTAGGCTATGGACATAGAAAATAATGTGGTGAGGGACTAGAAGCAGTGGGGGAAGGGTAGAGAGAGAAAAGGGGAGAAGAGTATGGGAGAAATAGGGAACATCTGTAATAGAGTCAGCAATTCTATCTAATAAAGTGGAAATATGCAAATTGACCCTCACACCATCACAAAGATGGTTGTGCCCATAGCAAATAAGTGTATATGCTAATTGACTGCCATGCCCTCAAAGATGGCAGTGCCCACAGCCACAGGATTGTGGTACTCAGTTTGCTCAGCACTGCTGGGGCAGCAGCCATGCAGCAAAGCCAAGCCTTCCTCTCAGGTGGGCCTGACTGCTCCATGCACATGCCTCTGTAGCCCCCCAGTCCCCTCAGGCCCCCAGCTTCCCAGGTTTGGCCTGAAGTGCAGACAAGCCTCAGATGGCAGCTGGCTAGCCTCACAGGGCCACCAGTGACTCAGATAACCAGGGGTGGCTGAGGCTTGTGCTGCTTGCACTGGCAGAAGCAGAGGTTTGATGGGGTGTCACCTACCCTTGATCATTGGGGCACTTCCTGCCCCTGAGGGTTCCTGGACTGTAAGAAGGGGCAGGCCAGGCTGAGGGACACCCCCTCTAGTACATAAATTTTCATGCACTGGGTCCTATATAATAAAGAACTAATATGCAAATGGTCATCGTGCCTTAATGCTCTTGCACCGGGGCTGGAGGACCTAAGGCCAGGCCAGGGGACCTGAGGCAGCATCACCCAGATGCTGGGGGACTTGAGGCCACACCACTCACGCTGGCACCAGGGTTGGGGGGACCTAAGATCATGTCCCCCATCCTGAGAGGAGCCAGGGGACCAAAGGCTGGGCCCTGGGACCTGAGGCCATGGGCCTCACCCTGGCACGGGGACCCAGGAACTTGAGGCTGAGCCAGAAGGCCTGAGGCTGTACCCTTAGTGCCAAGCCAGGGGACCTGAGGTCATGCCCCTCACCGCAGTGCTGGGGCCCAAGGACCTGAGGCCAAGCTGGGGTACCTGAGGAAACACCCTCTGCCCTGATATCGGGGCCAAGGGACCTCAGGATGGACCTGGGTACCTGAAACCACTCACTCCACCCCTGCAGCCCCTCCCACCAGTGGGCCCACCCAAGATAGCACTGCCCAACACAATAGGGGGCAGGGCTGAGAACCTAATCTCCTGCAGCCCCTCCCTATAGTCCCACCCCTAATAGTCCTCCCACGCCAATAGGGGACAGGGGTGTCTGGCAAATTTCATGCAACCTCTCCAGCCAACCACCCATGATCCATCCCCCAAGTATATAGTAGCTGGCCCCTAATCAGTACCTCCACCCACCCCATTTGGCAGCAGGGCCAGCCAGTCCACCACCTACCCCATGGCCTGCAACACCCACAATTGGCCCCCCAATTCCAATTGGGGGCAGGGCCCACTAGCCAATCATCCACGCACCCTTCTCCCAGCTGACCCACTCCTGATTGGAGGCCCTGATTTGGGCCAGGCAGATTGGACCCCATTTGAGCACAAATTTGTGCACTTGGCCTCTAGTAAAAAATGATAGTGTGCACAGCTAGTGGGGCTCAGTGGTTGGGCATGTACCCCTCAACCAACATATCATGGGTTCAATTCCAGGTCAAGGCACTTATCCAACTTGAGGGCTCCATCCCAGTAGAGGGAATGCTGGAGGCAGCTGGTCAATGATTCTCTGCATTAATGTTTCTTCCTCTACCTCTCTCCTTAAAAAATCAATAAAGACTTTTAAAAAATTAAGTGTTAGATTGATTTGACTCAACAACAACAATGCAATTGTGGGCTATCATGTTTTATTCCAAGTCTTCTAAGCAAAATCATACCTTGTTCTGTCTTTATACAGCATATCCCAGGCATAACTTTTAGGAAACAGAAACCAGCCTGGAGTTGGTCTGCCTCAGCTTGGCCTCTAATGTTTGAGTTCCTGAATTCATGCAGAAAGTATTTCACAACAGGAGCTCAGAGATTTTTATTTATTATTGATCTTTTTATTAATTGAGATATTAAAATGTGTCCTTAACCTCCCATTATCCCCTCACCCCACCAATTTTGCCCTCACCCTCACCCCCTGTTGTCTGCATCCATTGCTTATGATTATGTGCATGCATACAAGTCCTTTAGTTGATCTTTCCCACTTACCCCCACCTTCCCTACCTTCCCTCTGAGGTTTGAGCATCTGATCAATGGATATATATATATATATCCTATCTAATAAAAGAGTAATATACAAATTGAACGTATTTCCGCTACACCCACCAGCCACGCCCACCAGGCATACCCACCAGCCCATCTGAGTGAGTATGCAAATTAACCCAACCAAGATGGCTATGTCCACGGAGAGGGCAGGAGGGAGGATTGGGTTGGCCCTGGCAATGGAGGAAGCCAAGCTTTTTGCATACCCTGGCCAGCCAAACCTCCACTTAAGGCAACAAAGAGTCAGTGGCTGCCACCATGGAGGGAGCAGAAGGATTAGCTTCGCTCCAGACTACAAAGTTTCAATTGTAGAAGATAAAGAAATCCCAGATACCAGGGCCTCCCCTTGGGCCAGCTTCAAACCACCACAGGTCCCTCACCCATGCCACCCCATACTCCAAGAGAACACCCACCCTGATCCAGGACTCTCTTCAGGGCAAACCAACTGGACCCTACCCATGCAGCAGGCCTCCATCCTATCTAATAAAAAGAATAATATGCATACTGACCATCACTCCAACACACAAGATGACAACCCCCATGTGGTCAAAAGATCCTGCCCTCGGGAGAGAAACCAAGATGGCAGCATAGGTGAACACTTAAACTGCTTGCTGCCTTGTACAACAATTTCAAAACTACAACCTAAAGACAGAACGGACATCATCCAGAACCACAGGAAAGCTGGCTGAGTGAAAATTCTACAACTAGAAGTAAAGAGAGGGACTCACGAAGACTTAGAGGAGCTATAAAAACCTGAGGTTCAGAGACACGCTCTTGGAGAAGATGGATGGAGTAGGGTCTGGATGGCTTCCTCTAGCAGGAGGGAGACGGAAAATCCCAACTGCACTAAACCCCAGCTCCAAGCGAGACTCACAGGGGGAGTTTGGACTGTTGGGAAAAGAAAGGAGTGCACAGAAACTTAGGGGAGCCACAAAAGACAGAAGTCTGGGGACTCGTGAAAGTGTGTGAGAAAGTGCACGCAGAGTGCTGACTGCTGACTGTGCCTGGCTTCCTCTAGCGGGAGGAAAACAGAACCTCACGACAGCACTGAAATCCAGGTCCAACTGCACTGAACCCCAGTTTAGGGTGAGACCCAGGGGACCCAGACTCATACGGGTCCCTAGAGCACACAGAAATTCAGGGGAACTGAAGGCAGAGTTCCAGAAGCTCATGCGCGCGACAGGTAGAGGTTTGGAGAAAAGCCCACATGTGCAGACACAGCTGATCCTCACAAGCAATTGGCTTGGAGGTCAATCCCCCCCAGCGATACCAACAACAATCAAGAATTAACTACAACAAAACCATACACACAGTTCACAAAGGGGTGCACCAAGAGTGTCCACCTAGGAAACTGGGAAGGCAGAAATACTGGGCCACATAGGACAGCTAGCACACAAAGCTACTCTACCAACTCAGGGAAGCAGTGAAGTAAGTGGAGACTAAAGAACAGATCACAAACAAAAGAAATGGAGGAAAACCAATGACTGGATATAGAGTTCAAAACCATGGTTATAAGGTTTTTTAAGAATTTCCTAGAAAAAATGGATAGATTTAGCAAGACCCAAGAGGAGATGATAAAGAACCAAATAGAAGTTAAACATACACTAATTGAAATAAAAAATATTATACAGAAACCTAACAGCAGACTAGAGGATCACAAGAATCAAGTCAAAGATTTGAAATACAAAAAGCAAAAAACACTCCACTGGGAAAGAAAATAGAAAAAAGAATAAAAAATGTGGAGATAGTGTAAGGAGCCTCTGGGACAAATTCAAGCGTACCAACATCAGAATTATGGGGGTGCTAGAAGAAGAGAGAGAGCAAAATAGTGAAAACCTATTTGAAGAAATAATGACTGAAAATGTCCCTTTTGGCGAAAGAAATAGACTTACAAATCCAGGAAGGCACAGAACTCCATATAAAAGGAATCCAAAGAGGACCACACCAAGACACATCATAATTAAATTACCAAGAGCAAAAGACAAAGAGAGAATATTAAAAGCAGCAAGAGAAAGACAGTTAATTACCTACAGAGGAGCACCCATTCGACTGTCTGTTGATTTTTCAACAGAAACTATGCAGGGCAGATGAAAGTGACAAAATATATTCAATGTGATGAATAGCAAGAACCTACAACAAAGATTACTCTACCCAGCAAAGGTATCATTCAGAATTGAAGGGCAGATAAAGAGCTTCACAGATAAGAAAAAGCTAAAGGAGTTCATCAACACCAAACCAGTATTATATGAAATGCTGAAAGGTATTCTTTAAGAAGAGGAAGAAGAAAATGATAAAGGTAAAAAATTTGAACAACAAATACTTATCTATCAACAATTGAATCTAAAAATCAAGTGAATTGAAAATCTGATGAACAGAATAAACTGGTGAATATAATATAATTAGGGGCATAGAAAGGGAATGGGCTGATAATTCTCAGGGGGAAAGAGGTGAGGGGTTGTGCAGGGAGAGCCTGGACAAAAATCATACACTTATGGATGAGGACAATGGGGTGGGGGAGGTAAGGGCAGAGGGTGGGGTGGGAACCAGGTGGAGGAAGATATGGGGGGAAAAGAGGAACAATTATAATAATCTGAACAATAAAGATTTATTAAAATTAAAATAAATATCCTACCCCCATGTGGACATAAGATGGCCACCACAAGATGGCCAGGAGGGGAGGGCAGTTGACAAGGACCAGGCCTGCAAGGGAGGGAAGTTGGGGGTGGTCAAACCTGTAGGGGAGAGAAGTTAGGGGTGACCAGGCCAGCAGAGGAAGTTGGGGAGACTGGGCCTGCAGCGAATGGCAGTTGGGGGGGATCCAGGCCTGAATGGGAGGGCAGTTAGGGGTGACCAGGTCTGCAGGGTAAGGCAGTTAGAGGTGAACAGGTCTGCATGGGAGGGCAATTAGGGGCAAACAGGTTGGCAGTGGAGCAGTTAGGCATCAATTAGGCTGGCAGGGGAGTGGTTAGGGGTGATAAGGCTGGAAGGCAGAAGCGGTTAGGGGCAATCAGGAAGGCAGGCAGGCGAGCAGTTGGGAGCCAGTAGTCCTAGATTGTGAGAGGGATCCCAGATTGGAAAGGGAGCAGGCTGGACTGAAGGACAACCCCCCTCCCTCCGAATGAATTTCGTGAACCAGGCCTCTAGTGTGTGTGTGTGTGTGTGAGTGTGTGTGTAAATTTGGCAAGAATTTAGAAGTTAAAATTTGAAAATTACCTTCTAAGACATAATGGAACTTATTTTTTCTTTAAATTCTATCCCGAGGATATGATTTGAGAGAGAGAATTGTTGATGTTAGAGAAAAACATGAGTTGGTTGCCTCTTATATGCACCCCTACAGGGGGCTGAATGCCTAACCTAGGTATGTGCCCTGGCCAGGAATGCACCCAGTGCCTTTTGGTGTGCAGAACAATGCTCCAACGAACAGAGCCACACTGGCCAGTTCATGAAACCAATTTTCAGGAAAGAACGCCTTGAATTACTCCTTAAATTTCTGCATATCTGAGGTCCAAAATACAGCTAAGTCAATGAGAGTTCATGGAACACCTTGATGACTTTGAATGGATTAAAGGAGATATAATATATGCAACATGTTCATCACTGTGGCAGGCTGGAACTCACTCTATTGTGATTTAAGTGAGCCTCATCCTGTTTTCTGCATCATTGTTATGAATATTCCTTAAAATAACTCTAGGTTCATAAATTTTGCATCATTTCTATGAAACATTGGCCCTGAATATTGGGAGCAGGAAGTTAAAAATTTTATCATCCAGTTATTATCTCATTGATATAAACTCATAAGTTCAATAGTAATTGAAATCTTGATTTGAATAATGATAAAATAAGTAATTTTCATTACATCAAGATTCTTTAAATTATATGTAATTTGCTGTGTTCTCAGTATAGTTCACTACATCTATAAATTTGTTTTCAGTTTTGATAGCTTTTTGTTTGACAACATTTTAAATCTCATCATGCTTCCCATAAGTGAAGCATGTTCAATTTATGGGATAGGTTTTATAAGAGGAATTGATTGAGGTAGTTATGAAAAAATAACAGCTTTAGGTGTGATTTCTTTTCATTTTATACTTTTGTTAGGGGCAGGAATAGAATATTGAGGACTAGCTACAATAATCAGAAATATTAATTGTGCTCTGTTAATTGTGATTGTTCTGTTCTGATTGGAGAAAGCACATTCTAATCTATTTGAGAGTTTTACACTGAGGGGCATGGGAACTAACATGGGAATTCATATTTTCCCAAAAATGGCCTAGCCCTAGAAACAGGGCCTCATTTGTGTCCATCAGCTTCTAATTACCTTCAGTACCTCCAACCCTCAGTGAGGTTGGAGAAGACTTGCAGTACAACTCAGAGCCTCCCCAACACCTGGTTGGTTTCACCACTGAGGAGCTACACTGTGGCAGTGAAGTTTCACAAGAATTTCTTGATAGAAAAAGTCATCACCAGTGGAGTTACTGTGAAAACCCTGCTAGTCACAACCTGAAAGTTGTTCAGTGTCAGGGTGTGTGTTCTGGAGAATTGATTTATGAGTGTAACAAATGTAGGAAAGTATTTAGAGGAAACTTTAATTTCATTTGACATAAGAGAGTTCACACTGGAGAGAAGTGTTATCAGTGTACTGAATGTGGGAAGTTCTTCAGAGAAAGACCTGGACTCATTAAACAACAGAGAGTTCACACTGGAGAGAAGCCATATGAGTGCAGACATTGTGGGAAGTCTACTCTCAAACAACACAATGGAGTTCACACAGGAGAAAAGTCATTTGAGTGCAAATTATGTGGGGTATCCATTCTTTGAGGGGATCACCTCATCGAACACTTCAGAATTCACACTAGATAGAAACCATATGAGTGTAGAGAATGTGGGTATGTCCTATCCTCGAAGGGATAACCTCACTCAACACAGCAGAGTTCACACTGGAGAGAAGCCATATAAATGTAGAGAATGTGGGATGTCCTTTCATCGAAGGTCTCACCTCACTGAACACCTGAGAGTTCATACTGGAGAGAAACCATATGAATGTAGAGAAGGTGGAAAATATTTTAGCCAAAAATCTAAACTTATTAGACACCTTAAAGTTCACAGTGGTGACAAACCATATGAGTGCTGTAATAGTGGGAAGTCCTTCAGTGATAAATCTCACCTCAGTGAGTTCACAGTGAAGAAAAGCTGTATAAGTTTAGAGAATGTGGAATGACCTTTTGTTTAGGGACTCACCTCACTGTACACCTTAGAGTTCACACTGGAGGGAAGTCATATAAGTGTATTGAATGTGGGAAGTCTTTTAGCCAAAAATCTAAACTTATTATACACCTCAGAGTTCACCCTGGAGAGAAACCATATGAGTGCAGAGAATGTGCATATCTTTCGTCTAAGGGCTCAAGTCACTAGACACCTCAAAGTTCACACCAGAGAGAATCCATATGAGTGTACTGAAAGTGGGAAGTTCTTTGGTGAAAGAAGTACATTCTTTAAACACCAAAAAGTTCACACTGGAGAAGAGACATTTAAGTTTAGATAATGTAGGATGTCCTTTTGACAAGGGGCTCAGCTCACTGAACATCTCAGAGTTCACACTGGAGAGAAGTATTAAATGTGCAGGGAGTAATTCATTTTACTCACTTAGAACAAAAACACTGAAGGAGACTCTCTGCAACCTGTTTTCCTGAATGTAAAGTGAATTTAATGGAATACATTCTTCTAGATTTCTCATAAGTTTACAGTACAAGTGAGATTTGAAGGAGGTGCATTACACTTTGTAACATGCCCAGATCTTCTACCTGATAGATTTGTGGCTGAAGAGATTTCATCTTTACCATCTGGCTCACCTGAAGGGTGTGTATCAGTCACAAACCATGCTTGCTCAGGAGAAATTTATTCTGTGTTCTCACCTGTGCTTGAGAACGTTATGATTACTTCAGCTCTTGACAGGACCTTCATTCCTTTCTCTCTGGCGCGATAATGCACCTGATCCAGGGTTCATCAAGTGCACGCATTCTCAACTATGAAGTACTGCCTCTTTCAGGGACATTGTGTTTCCCACATTATTCTGTGATGCATTGTTTCAGGTTCTAATTCACCAACACACAAACAGCTTTCCGTCTTCTGTTCTGGTTCATGATCTTTTAGTAAAGGTATTTTTCTTTTCTTTTCTTTTTAGAAATGTCAAAATTTATAGCAGATATCAAAATCAAATATACATATATATATTTTTTTAGGGCTGGAAGCTTAAAATTTTATTTTTTAAATTAAATCTTTATTATTCAGATTATTACATTTGTTTCTCTTCCCCCCCCCCATAGCACCCCTCCACCCAGCTCCCACCCCTCCCTCTGCCCTTAGCTCCCTCCCATTGATCTCATCCATAGGTGTATGATTTTTGTCCAGTCTCTCCCTGTACACCCTTCACCCCTTTCCCCTGAGAATTATCAGTCCACTCCCTTTCTGTGCTCCTGATTCTATTATATTCACCAGTTTATTCTGTTGATCAAATTTTTAATTCACTTAATTTTTAGATTCACTTGTTGATAGATATGTATTTGTTCATAATTTTTTGGCTTTTACCTTTTTCTTCTTCCTCTTCTAAAAGAGTACCCTTCAGCATTTCATAT